>CAUZXS010004587.1:180000-205000 GCA_963585895.1 Sepioteuthis lessoniana | reverse complement strand
TGATTTATTTCATTATTGCATCCTGGAAAACAGATTTATTTAGAGAGAAAAAAAAAATTCCGTCTTGGATACGAAACTGAAAATTGCTAACTTTTCACTTTCCAATAAAAATATATTCCTCGTTGTTGTATACTAAGCTTTTGTACCAATATATATCTAACTATGACATTAAAAAAAACGTTATTTATTTAATAAAACAATATTTTTTGAATAATTACCAATTACCACAGATTAAAAATTTGATTTTATTATGTTTTGATAGAAAATACTAAAACGTAACGACAAGCTAAGTAAAAAAAAAAATATGGTGTTTAAATGAGACAAGTGAATAGACAAAGACAGAAAGAGAAAAAAATGTAAACATTTTTTGATGGGAATGAAAAACGAAAATAAATAATTCAATTTTAAAAACCACTTGTTATAATTTAAGGTGAAATTTGACTTAGAATGTTGATATGTATTAAAAAAAATACATCTTTTTCAAAAGCAAAGAATTGTTATATTTAATTGGCCATTAAACTCTAACATGGTGCCTATTTTTTTTTAAGAAAAAAAAACACCTGATATTAATAATTATATATAAAAAATATATATTCACAAGATAAAAATCTGTAATATAGCTTTATCAAACATCACGATTTAAAAATATTTTTCAAGTTGTTTAAGAAACCGTTTCCTTCAATTTTTTAATTAGTGGGAGGCATTATTTAAATAATTTAAAAAAAAAAATTATTATTAAAACAAACTTTTTTTTAAAAAATCAGAAAATTATACATACATTTGAAACAGTCATTAATTACTGTAAAATAAACTAAAAACTTACTTTTAATAATATTTTTTGAATAATAATACATACATAGAATAGTTTTAGACACATAACCTGAGACATTAAATATTTTGGAAACATTTTTTTTTTAAATAACTTAACATCCTTTTCACATAAAAATAATGATTAAAAAATATACACATAATTTTAAATAATTCTAAGGTCATTAAAACGTTGATTTTTCCCCCCCAATAGAACTGAATTAAAAAGAAACTTTAAAACATCCTTTTTTTTTACCCTAACACTTTATAGGATTTTCACTGAATTAAGATTGTAAAAATTCTAAAATAAATTGATGACTCCAAATAAGAAACTTATTAAATTTCAAGAACTGTTCTTATTTTTTAAAGATATCTCAAAAAAAGAAAAAAAAAAAAAAAAAGAAAAATTTAAGTACAAGTAACAGACTGTCTTTAAAAAAAAAGTTAGTTTTCGATTCATTTGAAAATATAAAAAAAATACAGGCATGAAACACAATAAAACAAATATCGAAATTAAGATCATTAATCTTCAACTGACAAACATTTAAATTGTAGGAAAACAGATATACATAGATAGAGAAAAAGAAAGATATTAAGGAGTTTTTTTTTACCTTTAAAAACACTGTTGTCATATCAGAGGATTTAGTACAATTAACGTTAGGTTTTCGTTTTGTGATTACTGCAACTACCAACGGCTATAAAGTGAGGGACCAGTTCGGATTGGACTTTTTTTTAGTTTTTTTTTTTTTTTTTTCTAAATAAGGGTATACTTTTAGCTTTCAGAAGCTTAATAACCTCATTAAGATATTTATATAATCAAATTTAATATTTAAAAAATGAAAAAAAAATAAACCCAACAACGTTCATTCATAAATTAAAACTTTTGGTAGGGAAGGGGAGGGGGAGTAAGAGTTCTTTAAGTAGGAAACTTAAAATTTATATATGAAATCTCATCCTTGTAGTTATTTTCATACCAGTTTTTAAATATATCTATATATACATAAGTAAAAAAATAAAATGTTTATCAAATAGTCCGTCATATTTAACGTATACAGGAATATATACTTTTAAAAATACTACCACTGTCCCATAATGGTTGTGACACACACATATATTTCAACCACTAAATGTAACAACCATTATGGGACAAATGTAGGTGTATATAGAATAAGTGTTTTTTTTGTTTTTTTTAATTCAAGAAAAACAATATTAATGATTTTTTTAAAAATCAAGCCAAATATAACAATATATGACTTGGTTCATGTGATCACGCTGTCATAAAAGGTTCTGAAGAAAATACGAGGTGTGTGTGTGTGTGTATGTATATATATATATATATATATATATATATATAAACACATACACACACACACTCTTCAGGTATTTTTCAAATTTGTTTACCTGTTCTGTTCGTCAGCCCCGGATTTTGTTTTTTGTTCTCTTTTCTAGCAAGACAAGATTTTAACGTTGTCAAAAATATTTCAACAAGAACCGTTCGCAATGTGATGCACTTAAAAATTGGTCTACATTTGTTATTGATTAGAAAAGAACCCCGATTTTATGACCAACACGTTTTCACTTGCCATTCATTCGAACTCCCAAACTTGGATTTTAAAAGTGAAAAAAATAAATAAATAAATAAAATAAAATAAAACACCTTTTTATCCCTAAGAAAGAAAGAAAGAAAAAATTTTCATAAATATGTTTAATTAAAAATTTAATAATTATTTAAATAAAAAAAAAAAAAAATCATTTATGAACTGATTTAAAGGTATTGCGGATTTTAGAAGTACTCGACTGTAAAAGGTCGCCTCGGACAGCCACAGGTACCCGGTTCTTGACCAGTTGTGAAAAAGAAAAAAAATCTTTTTTTAATTATTTTTATTTTGTGTAAGAACTGCTAAACTTTTGATTATTATTAACATATAATCAATATAAATATTTTTTTCGATAATGCAAAAACAATAAAAATAAAAAGTTAAGTGTATGAATATGATTTGACTGATTTATTTTTTAAGGCATTTCAACCCGTCTAGGGTTATTTTACTCTTAGAGGTTAGAGAATCGCGTTCATTGTTTGCTCATATTCAAATTTTTCATGTAGTTGTTTTTTTTTTTGACACACGGTCCTATCGAATACGAATAGTTTTTAAACAGATCAATTTGACCCATAGATGGGACCCTAACAGGTACTACCACTCTGGGTCAGAGTGGACCTGGGAGTCATGGCAATGAAAAAAATACTCCCCACCACCCAGATCTCCAGAACTGGAACCTCACTATTAGAGGACGTTTAGTGTCATACTCAATACACCCCGTTTTCTTGGTAGGGGGAGGAAGGGGACGGTCTTCCACTTTTACAGGAGATAGTCAATATAATCTAAATCACAACATGTATAAATATGTCCAAGGTATGTATAAAAACAGTTACACACATCAAACAAATAAATAAAAGTTTTCAATGGAAAATAAATATTTTTAAATGGTGAGGCTGGGGGTGGGGTCAAAGTTGTGTTTTAAAATTTCAAGTGTTTATCTATAACAAGATATCACGAACCAGGAACCTGTCGGGTTCCTCTCTAAACAGCAGTCCATGATGATACTGGTGATTCTATTTAGGAAGGAGTGATGAATTCTAATGAGTTACACAGTTTAGCACAAGGCCTGAACTATGGAGCACTCATTAGAAATCAAATGCACAAACAATAGTTGGTAAATCCAACTATCTAACCATTACACAAGAGTGGTGCCCAAGATTTCTAATTAGCATTTCGTATCTAGGAGTGGTGCATGATATTGATGCTTCTATTTAGGAAGACATGAAAGATTCTAATAAGCATTTTACAGTTAACCATATTTACCAACCCCTCCGCTAGGGCTGGATATGACACAAGGTCAATTTTTAAGCAGAGTTTAACAAGTTTGAATTCAGAGTTTTCCTTCTCCTAGACTAGCTGCCTCACCAAGGCTGAAGAACCCAGTCTGCCCTACTATTTACCCATAGCTGGAGGGATAAGGGGGTTCATGCCTTTTTCAAGGGTATTTGTCCGAAAGTGAACGTAATAGCACAACTGGAGTTCGAACTCGCGTACTACGATTCCACAGTCCATTGCTTTAACCATTACACCACGAGGAAACCCCCCTAATTTTACAGGTCTACTCTGACTACGATTGGTAGTACCTGTAAGGGTCCCATCTATGGGTCAAAGAAATCTGAAAATTATTAATATTATATGGGACCTGGGAGTAATGGCAATTGAGGGGTACTCCACACTTGCCAGAGCTCCAGAATTGAAGCCTCACCATTAGATACAGTTAGATGTCAGACCCAGTTCACTCATTAATATGGTGTCATAACCCTCAAAAGGATGATAAAGTCTGTGTATTTTAAACCCAGCTGACTTGGCATGTTTTTTTAAATATAAATATTAGATTTTTAATTTATTATTCTTCAGTTATATATATATCCAGAAGGTTTGGGTTCCAAAATGTTTATCATCAATGAAAACTAGAATGGTTTCTGAGATGATCGGTTCCTTAGTTTATTGACATATCAACCTTTGTGGGTTATTTAATGCTAAAGCCATCCTTGAAGAACAACAGTCATACAATTGAATCCATAGCTGCAAAGATAATGGGGTTCATATCTTTCCAAAGGGTATTAGTCTAAAAGTAAATGTAATAGTGTGACTCACTCACTATGATGTCACAGTCCAGTATGTTAGTCAGCTGTATGGCTCAGTCAGCTGGGGTTTGAGAATATACTGACTGCATCACTGCAGGACTTATATTAAATATATCTGATTTGGTTTGACTGGATTTTATGGCATATCAACAATTGGAGGATATTTAATGCCAAATCCTCTTTATACATATATATTAAATATGTTGTATATTGACCTTTGACCCCGCCAGGCTGTCAAAATAGGAAATGCACCTGTATAAATAACAGGTGCATCTGGCCGAGGAATATCAGAATATAACCTTGACCGTGGACGGGTTGAATGAGTGCGATTCGTGACGCCCACAAGAAGGTGGGTATCGAACTATAACTCGGTGTACAGGAAGTTCAACCAGTTGGAGACAAGAAGCGGTAGAGAAAGCTAGCACCCAGCAGAGTGGGCACTCAGGCCCCCAATTGAGCAGTTGGAGATCAGACCAGTTGGAGATAAGATGCGGTAGAGAAAGCTAGCATCCAGAGAGGCTGGGCCCCCAGGCCCCCGGTTGAGCAGCCCAGGAGAACAGGAAAGAAACGCTATTATGGCCGGAAGAGTGGAGGTCAATATGTTGCAGTTCTGTTCAGTCTCCAACTCCCTCTCACACACACAACCCTTTCAATAAAGTGAGAGGTATATTTTTCTAAAGAACTGTGTCACTCATCTTTGTGTCGTCGTTGATTCTGCATGCAGATGTGTATGTATTATGTGGCTATACAACAAATATGATTTGGTTTGGTTTGGTTGGGTTTTATGGCATATCAACCATTGTAGGTTATTTAATGCCAAATCTTCTTTATACAGAAGGAAGTTACTTACCAAGTAAAAGAAACTCACCAAAAAGTGAGCGGATAGAAAATACTCCTTTAGCCATTCCCATTTCCACCGAGCAATGTAAACACATTTTGTTGACAAGATTTTAAACAAGCCTGAACTCATTTCTTTTGGAACACAGTTAAATGGTTTCAAGTATTGCCATGTAACAATAACAATTTAACATCAGTCATTTATTTACACAAAGTTAAATAAATATACATCATATGTAAGAGATTGGTTTGTCAGTAATTTCATTTTTGAACAGATTAGAACTAATTTATTTGCTCATTAGTACTGCTATTATTCCTACACAGTTAAATGGTTTCAATTATTGCTACCAAACATTTATAATTCTATTCAATATTAATCATTTGTTTGCACGCAGTTAAATGGTTCCTAGTATTGCTATTGTTCATACACCATTAAATGGTTTCAAGTATTGCTATCTAACTTTTATAATTCTATTTGATATTAATTATTTGTTTGCAGACAGTGAAGTGGTTACAAGTATTGCTATTTAACACTAATTATTCTACTCAACATAACTAATTCATCTGCACATAGTTAAATGGTTCTAAGTATTGCTATGTATCACCAACAATTCAATTAAAATTCAGTCACTTGTTTCAGTGACAAGTTAAATGATCAAACACTTCAATTTCAAACAATTCAGTTTAGCATTAATCATTTGTTTGCACTCAGTTTAAATGTCATACGGCAATTACACAAGAATGCTGCGAGCAATATTGAACAAGTCCTGGCGGCAACACGCCACAAGGCACCAACTATACTGCCACCTGCCTCCCATCACGAAAACTATCCAAGTTAGACGAACCAGACATGCAGGACACTGCTGGAGAAGCAGGGATGAGCTCATAAATGATGTACTCCTATGAACCCCCACAAATGTCCGGGCAAAAGCAGGACGACCGGCTCGAACATACATTCAGCAGCTATGTGAGGATATGGGATGTAGTCCTGAAGACCTACCAGAGGCGATGGACGATAGGGAGAAGTGGCGAGAGAGGGTCTGGGATATCCGTGCTAGTGGCACGACATGATGATGATCACAGTTCTATTTGACCCACTGATAGGACCCTATCAGGTGGTACTACTCCAGGTCAGAGTGAACCTGGAAGCAATGGTAAGAAGGAGAACTCCGCATTCCCCAAAGCTCCAGCATTAATGGAGCCTCACCAACAGATAGCTTAATATCATATGTAGGTGTAATTGTTATCGTCGTAGGAAATGAGCACGGCGACACGAGTTCAAATCCTGGATAAGACTGATTGCATTTCACATAGCACTAATACCCTTGGGAAAGGTATGAATCCAATAATTCTCCCTCCAGATATGGGTAAATAGTAGGACAGACTAGGTTCTTCAGCCTTGGTTAGGCAACTAGTCTAGGAGAAGGAAAACTGAATTGAAACCTGTAAAACTCCGCTTAAAAAAATTGACCTTGTGTCATATCCTGCCCGAGCGGAGGGGTTGGTAAATAGGATATGTAGGAAACTTGTTGGGAAGGTCTTAACCCTCTGCAGAGACACAGCCAGTGTATTCTACAGCCCCAGTCAACTGGGACATGGTAAATAGGATAGAATAGACTCTTTAAATTTGTAGGTGGAGAAATGAGTATATGGCAAGTCAAACCAACGAGACCCCAGATAAAAAGCAAAGGTAAAGTTAGACTCAGATTACCACCGCACAGAAACAGATCAACCAATCCCCAGCATGTCATGCTCACCTTATTGAGATGGTTTACAAGATGGGAGGTAAGTGGTCATACAACAGCTGTTTTGAAAGGTGCTGCTTCCAAGATTTATTCAAAACAGCATGCAACAAACATCCTTGTGCAATTCCAACAATTTTATTCAAGTGTTTGTTAGAGTCCGAATGGTGCAACCATACAATGGTACTCACATGACTACAGCTTGAAGTAATTCACAATTTTATCCAAGATCAGATTTCTATATGTTTGATAACCTATCAATAACACTCCATGCTTTACCTATGGATATCTTGATATTACTTTCAGTAGATGAGATACTGCTATCTAGGCATGTGAACAAGACTACTAATTTCAGAGGTGGCACCATCTCAATTAAAACACATGAATTCTGTTTTATGTGAATTTATGTAGAGACCAATGCCTTCTGCTGCCTGTTCCTAGTTATGCAGCAGAGATTGTATGGGTGCATTATGTGAATTTATGTAGAGACCAATGCCTTCTGCTGCCTGTTCCTGGCTATGCAGCAGAGATTGTATGGGTGCATTTGGAAGAGTGGACACAAGATATTCTAACAACAATACAAGCTTCCAAAATTTTGTAAAGCATCTTCAAAAGACTTGTAAATTTAAAAATGATCCATATGAATGAATAATCAATTCAAGCAAATACAAATTTGATCTATTTAGAACAAAGGACTCAATTTTTATTGGCCATTAAAAGAGAGGACTGGAAAAAAAAAACATTGGGCAATATCACAATGATAATAGAAACACACCATGATAAATGGATAAAACATCTTCAAATGGTTTCGTTTCGTTGTTTAATGGCATATCAACCTTTGTGGGTTATTTAATGCCAAAGATCCTTCTAGAAGAATAGTAGTGGTGGTATTTAACCATTAGCTGTGAGGATAAGGGGGTTCATGCCTTTCCCAAGAGTATTTGTCCGAAAGTGAACGTAATAATGTGACTGGAGTTTGAATTTGCTTACTACAATTCCGCAGTCCAGCGCTTTAACCCTTACACCATGAGGACCCCCCCCCGGTCCCAAATGGTTTTAACATCAAGCTATCCTCAAAACACCATTATTGTAATAGAATAGAAAGTAAGGTGGCCATATAAACATCCAAATAAACAAATGCTTAAGTCAAATATTTAAATAAAACAGAGCTAATTTCAAACATGCATATCTACATCTAATGATTGGTTATTGTGCTTTACAACGTATCAACCTTTTTCGAGTCATTTAACACTGAATTAAGTCATTTGATAAAAGTTTCAAACAATTCAGTTTAGTATAAGAATAGTTTCTTGTTTACACTCAGTTAAATGTCAGAACAGTTCTATTTCAAACAATTTAGTGTAGCATAAATATACAAGTTTAATGTAAAAAATAGTTCTATTTCAAACAATTCAGTTGAGCATACAAAAAAAGTTCTATTTCAAACAATTCAGTTTAGCATATGTACACATTTTAAATGTCAAAACAGTCCTATTTCAAGCAATTCAGTTTAGCAATAAGTACACAGTTTAGTTCTATTTGACCCATAGATAGGACCTTATCAGGTACTACCACTCCGGGTCAGAGTAGACCTGGGAGCGATTACAATGAAAGGGTACTTCACATTTACCCAAGATCCAGCATTACTGGAACCTCATGATCAGATTGTTTAGTGTCATATCCAGGACACTCGTTAGAGAGGTGGAGGTCTTAATCCTCTGCAGAGAAGCAATCAGTGTATTCTACAGCCCCAGGCGACTGGGCAAATCCACATCTAACAAATGCCTCCCACATGTAGATCTTGACATCAGGTGGTCATGACATACAGAGATCATAAAATGGTCGGTTCAAAATACTTGAATAACCAAGAATAATTCTCATTCAATAGATGAATGAATATAATACGTTACTTTTTCACTGTTTCTTTTGTGACATATCAATCAATACATTCAAAAAAATATTAACAAAAGAAGTTTTTCTTCTGACAATGATATAAGGTTGAAACTGGTATTTGTCAAATACCCCTACATACATGCAAGTTTGGCACAAGATCATTTTTTGTGGGTACCAGGCTCAGGACCATAACCCACATGCACCTGAAGGTTCCAAAAATACCTCAAGCCCTGTTTGTATTACCCTAAAAACGGGCAGCTCAAGCATCAGGTGATAAACTAAGCCCCATCTGAGGAGGGTCAGAGCCTGAGGAGGCGGTCACCTGAGGCTCAATCCATGTACCAGTGAACATGGCCAGCTGAAATGTGTCCCAACTGAGTGGGCCAGAGTTGGAGGTCAAAAAGACAATACAATCATTGCAAATAAGGTCCAAACTACTTGAGAATAATTAAAAAGTAGGTAATTATATTTGCCAATGGGCCGAGAGACCGGGGTTCAATCCCAGGTTGAGTCATACCAAAGTCTCAAAAAAAAAAAAAAAAAAAAAAAGTACTTGATGCCCCCTTGCTTAACACTCAGTATTATAAAGTACATATCAAGGATAAAGTGGAACAATCCAGGGAAAGGAGTATTGCTCTCCTCTACACCTTGTTGTAGTAGCTATTGAAAAGGGAGCCTATGGGTTGCCTTCGGCTACAGTCGTCCAACTTACTACTTATATTTAAAATAATATAAAAAATTTTAAAAAATAATATGTAACCCTATACCGGTGAAAGGTTAACAACACTTTTATGATTTTGGGTGGGTGGGAGTCTCCAATAAATTTTCATTTTTTTTACAATTAGTATTCAGTTACAGAACAATTTTTTTAGTTCATGATTTTTAAAAAAAGCAGCATAGTTTTAATTCAAATTTTTATTTATGCTCTAAAAGTCTAACAATTTAAATATTATAATATTCTTATATTTTAGGATTTTTTTCTTGACATTTAAAATATAATTTAAAAAAAAAAAAAAAAAAAGTAACCAAAAACTAGCGAGTACTTTGAAACATTATAATTTTAGTTTTCTAGAAACTTTATAAAATATAATAAAAATTAAAATTCAGTCTGTTGAAGAATAGTGATAAAAAATGTATTTGTTTAAATTATTTTCCGTTTCATCTGTTAAAAATGTAATAAAAAAGGAACTTAGAATTAAAAATGGGTCCTTATTTTTAGGTGGAAAATTTTTTTTATTAATTCAAACGAAAAGTATTTGTTAGTTCTATAAATTTCTTTTTCAAGTTTTAGGGTTACACTGATTAAAGATTAATATTTTGTTCTAAGAAATAGGAAAAGTATTCGTTTAAAAGATCAGTTTTTGAATTAGTAAGACAATGCTTAAGTCTATTTTTTGTTATTTTTAAAAATCTAACATAGGTAGGTACAATAAAAATAAATTAAGAAATAAAAAATGTATCCTTACAATAAAAAGAAGCTAAGAATTAAAAATGTATAACAATTTTCGTATTACAATTTATGTTTTTTTTTTTTTTAAATTTACATTTTAAGTCATATCTTACGAAAATTTTAACCTTGATTGAAACATTCCCATGATATTTTTTTCTTTTAGTTCTTCAAAAAATAAAGAATAATTTTTTTAACAATTAGCACCATATAAAACAATTTTTGAAAAAGTTTTAAATTCAAATTTTGATAGAAATCTGTGTGATATTTCAACATAGCAGGTCTTAAAAAAGCTTTAGTCAAAAAAAAAAATCTTTTAAAGTTATTAAGATTTTAAAAGGGTTGATAATTTAGTAATTACCACGTTTATTTATACTTATGAAGACCTGTGAAGAGTTCAATAAATTGATTGATTTTTAATTGTTGAATTATATTATTTAATCTAAAAGCAAAGAAAAAATTATATATATCATTTAAGTCTGAATAGACTTAAAAAGAATAATCCAAATAGAGTACTCAATGCATATTTCTGTTCAAATCTCATCTAAAGATCCGGTTGATGAGCTGGTTAAATAAATTTATGATGGAGTATTATCTGTTAATTTTCTTGATTGTTTGTATGGGTTTTATGGCATATCAACCTTTGTAGGTCATTTAATGCCAAATCAATTTTCATACAAATGAACAGTTCTATTTCAAACAATTCAGTTTAGCATAAATACACTGTTTAATTGTCAAAAACATTTCTATTTCAAGTAATTCAGTTTCATCAAACATTTCTAATTCAAATAATTCAGTTTAGCATAAGTACACAGTTTAAATGTCAAAACAGTTCTATTTCAAGACATTCAGTTTAGCATAAGTCAGCAGTTTAGTTCTATTTGACCTTTAGATAAGACCCTATCAGGTGCTACCATTCCAGACCAGAGTGGACCTGAGAGTGATGGTGATGAAGGGGTACTTTGCATTTCCCCAAAGCTCAAGTATTACTGGAACCTCATCAGATTGTTTAGTGTCATATCCAGGACACTCATTAGGGGGAGGGTTTTACCCTCTGCAGAGATACAGTGGGTATATTTTCCAGCCCCAGTGTCGACTTCTCAATAAATCTCTCCTTCCACTTGGATTACCTTGTTATCAATTTTTCTCAACATGTGCGTGTATGTATAAGTTAGGTTAAGTCATTTGATTTAATGGTATCTCAGCCCTTGATGGTTATTTAATGCAAATCCTGTTCATATTATCTTGAGGGCCCCATTGATCAACAAATAACATTTTTCAGCAGAATTATATATGACGTTTGTCTTGAGTGCTTTTGTGCAGTAACGCATAAAAAAGATAAAACTGAAGGAAAACGAACCGAATAGATGACGGATATAGAAAGGATGCACACGGAACCACCTTTGTGTGATTACACAAAATCAAGAAACGGCTGCTATGACATCAACAGCTGTAAGTAAATGCGTTTTTAAATCACAAACTGCACTAAAATGAAGAATGTCCAATGTAATGTCTGCTTTTAGTTGATCTGGTGTATATATAGATATATATTTCTTTTAAATACCCTGTCCGGTGGCAAAAGCTGCTTGGTAGCGCCAGTACCGCCTGGAGCTACCAAAACTGTGTTATCACTCTGGTTGGCGGCTGATGAGGACAGAGTATCGCATGTGCTTTTACATGGATGATGAAAAAAAAAAATATATATATATATATATATATATATATATAGTGCAATTAAATGGAGACTCAAACTCGGTTAAGCCGTCATGATAAATTTATTTCGGCAGAGAATATTGTTGGTATATTCTCCGTCTCGTCGGATGACTTTTTACATGCTCTGTATTGTCCCAGAGATGTGATGCGAATGAGGAGTTACAGTTGGACACTAACTGGATAATTTAGATATATATATATATATATATATATATATATATATATATATATATATGATTTGTAAGGGAATAGTTTGTAACTAACTTTACTTTTAAACAAGTTAGAGCTCATTTGTTTGCACACAGTTAAATGGTTTCAAATGGGTGAATAGTTCTATTTGACTCAAAGATGGGACCCTACCA
This sequence comes from Sepioteuthis lessoniana, assembly GCA_963585895.1. Classification (NCBI taxonomy): domain Eukaryota; kingdom Metazoa; phylum Mollusca; class Cephalopoda; order Myopsida; family Loliginidae; genus Sepioteuthis; species Sepioteuthis lessoniana. Next base: position 192,514 of record CAUZXS010004587.1, on the reverse strand, counting down.
CTCCAAGTCAGAGTGGACCGGCTAGTAATGACAATTAAGGGGTACAGTGTATTTCCTAAAACTCCAGGAGTGGAGCCTCACCATCAAATGGCTTAGTGTCAACGGTCCGGTAGACCTGGGTTCAATCCCAGGTCGTGTCATACCACAGACTTTAAAAATGGTACTTGATACCTCCTTGCTTAACACTCAGCAATATAAGGTATGTATTAAGGGTAAAGTGGAGAAATCCAGGGAAAGGAGTAGCGCCCTCCCCGAAACCTCGGTGTACTCGCTATTGAAAAGGGAGACTTCTGGTCGCCCTCGACTACAGTCACCAACTTTACTTTACTTTACAATCACTATAAACTTGTACAGTAAAATAACTTGATTTATATTTACATATACATATTTACCCAACCCCTCCGCTCGGGCAGGATATGACACAAGGTCCATTTTTTAAGCAGAGTTTAACAGGTTTGAATTCAGAGTTTTCCTTCTCCTAGACTAGTTTCCTCAGCAAGGCTGAAGATCAGTCTGTCCTACTATTTACCCATAGCTGGAGGAAGAATAATTGGATTCATATCTTTCCCAAGGGTATTAGTGCTATGTGAAATGCAATCAGTCTCGTCCAGGATTTGAACTCGTGTCGCCGTGTCCATTTCTTATGACGAGATGTGTGTGTGTGTGTGTGTGTGAGAGTGAGTATGTAATTTTTTTTTTCCTTGTAGCTCCTGAAAGAAATGAATAGGTCCACTAAGAGATTTGTATTCATGTAATATTTATTTGTTTGTTTGTTACAAATAAACAAATAAATCTTGAAAGAATGCAGATCGCATCGTGGACCTGTTCATTTTAGCACACACACACACACACATTTTCCTTCTCCTAGACTAGTTGCCTCACCAAGGCAGAAGAACCCAGTCTGTCCTACTATTTACCCATAGCTGGAGGAAGAATAATTGGATTCATATCTTTCCCAAGGGTATTAGTGCAATGTGAAATGCAATCAGTCTCGTCCAGGATTTGAACTCGTGTCGCCATGTCCATTTCCTACGACAATAACCATTACACCACGAACACCTCCAATATATATATTTACATATAAGTTGGCTAACCATAGTCAAGGGCAACCCAAAGGCTCCCTTTTCAATTTCTACAACAGTGAGGTAGGTGTGGAAAAGAGTGCTATTCCTTTCCCTAGTGTTCGCCAATGGCCCGGGAGACCTGGGTTCAATCCCAGGTCGAGTCATACCAAAGACTCAAAAAATGGTACTTGATGCTTCCTTGCTTAGCACTCAGCATTATAAGGTACGGATCAAGGGTAAAGTAGAGCAATCCAGGAAAGGAGTAGCGCCCTCCCCTACACATTGGTGTAGTAGCTATCGAAAAGGGGGCCTTCGGGTTACCCTCGACTATGGTCGCCAACTTTACTTACTTACTCTTGATCTGTACCTTATAATGTTGAGTGTTAAGCAAGGAGGTATTAAGTACCTTTTTTTTTTGAGTCTTTGGTATGATTTATCCTAGGATTGAACCCTGGTCTTCCAGATCATTGGCAATCCATTATGCCAATGGGCCGGTTATATATATATATATATATATATTTAGAGAGAGAGAGAGAGAGAGAGAGAGAGAGAGAGACACATACACACAGAAGGTGCAACAAAAATATCTCCCACATTTTAAACTGTCACCTGTGTAGTGCAAGTGAACTTAGGCAAGTGGTAATAGTAGCTCCATCTAGAGCAATGGTAATAAAGGAGTACTCCACATTCCCCAAACTCCAAGACAAGAGCCTCACCAGCAGATACAGTGTAGTGTCATATCGAGGACAGCTTACCATTGGATGCATACCTTTTCCAACTGTATTAGTGCTATCTGAAACTGCAAAGAGCCTCGTTAAGGATTTGAATTCAAGTAGTCTACTCCGCTTCCGACAATAACCTTTACACTACAAGCACCTCCGACAAGATTTGTGAATAAATAAATAGAATATCAAAAGAAACCGTGGAAATAATCCAGGGTAAGTTAGTATAATTAAAATTTTAAAAAAAAAAAAAAAAAAAAAAAAAAAATAGATAAATAAAACTAGGTTAATATTACTTAAAAACATTTTCGAAAACATTTTTAAATAACCCACACCTATACAGGTGAGCGAGATAATAAATCATCTCACTCACCTGTAGAGATGTGGGTTTCTGACGTCAAACCTACAAAAAGTCATATTCTGCCCTCTTAGAGAAACAGATGAATATCTGCTACTAACTTGCCCTCATTGCCTGATGAGAAATAAAATAAAATAAAATAAAAATAAAATAAAAACACCAGTTCAATAATGGGTTGGGCTTGGTTTCTTTGTTTAATGGCATATCAATCTTTGTGGGTTATTTAATGCCAAGGCCATCCTTGAAGAAAAACAAGGTACTATTAAATCCATAGCTAGAGGGATCCGGGGGGGCATCATACTTTTCCTAAAGGTATTAGTCCAAAACTGAACGTAATAATGTGATTGGAGTTCTCACTCACTATGATACTGATTCAGAGAAATTCCCCACTAGATAGATTGATAAATAAACTGATCCTATTTACCAACCCCTCCGCTTGGGCAGGATATGACACAAGGTCAATTTTTTTAAGGGGAGTTTAACAGGTTTGAATTCAGAGTTTTCCTTCTCCTGGACTAGTTGCCTCACCAAGGATGAAGAACCCAGTCTGTCCTACTATTTACCCATAGCTGGAGGGAGAATAATTGGATTTATACCTTTCCCAAGGGTATTAGTACTATGTGAAATGCAATCAGTCTCGTCCAGGATTTGAACTCGAGTCACCGTGCCCATTTCCTACGACGATAACCATTTCACCACATTTAATAGATAAACTGATAGACATTATATATATATATATATATATATATATATATACACACATACACACTAACAGGTAGATCTGAATAGTCATGTATATATAGATAGATAGGTTTGGTTTCTTTGTTTAATAGCATATCAACCTTTGTGGGTTATTCAATTCCAAAGTCATCCTTGTAGAAAAACAGTCCAATTCAAAGAAAAGGAGAGTGTCCCTCCATTGCACTTAAAGAAGTAGGCCCATTCCCCGGTGCCTGAAGTATCACCCAAAAAAGGAAATAACAATGGAACCAAACAATTTCTGGAACTGCACATATATGTAAGTGGCCCCTCACTCTAAACCCAACCTTAGGTTGCGATCAGCCATACTTGTTTGGGGTGGGGAGATAAGTAAAAACTAGTTACCTCCTTGATTAGACAATAAAACTATAAGCTACTTTTAGTAAGCATTACTTTATAATTGTTTTGCAGTAAAAACAAATAAAACTAAGTTAATCTCTTAAAACTGTTATTCCGTCACAGTTTATAGTTAGTACTAAAGTGATCGGACATCCACCTTTTGAGCCGGTTATCCTCCATCCAGCATCAGCTTAAAATGGACCCATTTTGATCTTCACATATTAGAGAAATGGCGGATTTTGTAAATCCGACGAGTAAAAAAAAAAATAAATGGAAAAGTGCATAAACCAAACACTGACAACGGATTCCAATTGATATTTCGTCTAAATTTCAGAAAGACTTCATCAGAATGATTGGGTTTTTCTATAGTTCAGCATAGGAGGAAATAAATAATTAAAAACAAAATAAAAGGAGGGAGCGATCATAAGAAGGAAAGACAGATAAGAAAGGAAAAGGAGAAATAGAAAGAGAGACAGAGAAGACAAAGACGGAGAAATAGAGAGATACATCAAAGTGGTGGCAATGAAAAGTACAAAGTTAACAGAACCCTAATTTACCACCGTGGTAACAAGCTTTCCCCCACTACCCAAGGGCTCCGAATGGAATACCCTACTATACAGTAATAGAGAAGTGTTCAACTGCAATATTCCACGTCAGTCAGGTTTAAATCACAAGATCCGGCATGCCTTCACTCCCAATTCTTGAACACAGGCCGATTGGTTTCGTTTGGCTTTATGGCACATCAACCATTGTAGGTTATTTAATGCCAATTGCATTTTTATACATATAAACAGTTCTTTTTGAATTGAGAGGATAGATGGGGAGATGCGAACAGAATGAGATAGATAAAAGCGAACAGACTTAAATAGAGAGATAAATAGATAGATTGACGGATATAACTATACTAATAGTCATATACTAATACTTACTATATTTCAAACAATTCAGTTTAGCATAAGTACACAGTTTCGATGTCAAAAAACAGTTCTATTTAAAACAATTCAGCTTAGCATAGGTATGCAGTTTCGATGTCAAAAAACAGTTCTATTTCAAACAATTAATTTAGCATAAGTACGCAGTTTCGATGTCAAAACACAGTTCTATTTAAAACAATTCAGTTCAGCATAAGTACACAGTTTAAATGTCAAAACAGTCCTATTTCAAGCTATTCGGTTTAGCTATGCTAAGTTTAGTTCTATTTGACCCATAGATAAAACCCTATCAGAGACTACCAAAGATTTTGAATTCATATCTACAAGCAAAAAAGATTTTCATATCTTCCATGATCCCATAATGATGTGGAAATGAAAAGTGTAGTTTTTTGACACAGTACAATACGTAACATATGTCCTCCATTAAGTTGGTTTGTTGGTTGGTGTTTAATGGCATATCAACCCTTGAGGGTTATTCAATGACAAATCTTTTTTGTGTGTATATATGGAAGCAAATAATGGATAGTAATCCGACAATTTGTGAAGAAAAATTGACAAGTAATCCAAATAGAAAGGGGAAATTTATTGAGAAACAAAGTCGACACTATAGTGTTTCGGTTCTGCTGAACCATCATCAGAACTGTGAAGCTTTTATTAGTGATGTTAAGTGTAGATGGATGTATAAAAAGTGTAAAAATATATAAAAATTTGGAAAAGTTGTACAACAAGAAAAGTTGGCTGTTTATGACAAGAAAAATTTTTCTTGATGATGGTTCAGCAGAACCGAAATGCTATAGTGTCGACTTTGTTTCTCAATAAATCTCCCCGTTCTATTTGGATTACTTGTTGTCAATTTTTCTTCCCCCCCCCCCACACACACATATTTTGCACACAGTTAAATGGTTTCAAGTATTCTTGTCTAACACTAACAATTCTGTTTAATAGTAATCATGTGTTTGCATAGCTGAATGATTTCAAGTATTGCTATTTAATATCAATGGTTGTGCTTTATGGCATATCAACCCCTAAAGGTTATTCAATACCAGATTGTGTGTGTGTATATATATATATGATTTGTAAATGAATAGTTTGTAGAAAAGAGTTCACTTGTTTGCACACAGTGAAATCATTTCAAGTATGGTAAATGATTAAATCGTTCTATGTGGAGGTGCCCATGGTATAATGGTTATTATCGTAGAAAATGGACATGGCAACACGAGTTCAAATCCTGGTTAAGACAGATTGTATTTCACATAGTACAAATACCCTTGGGAAAGGTATGAATCCAATTATTCTCCCTCCAGCTATGGGTAAATAGTAGGGTAGATTGGGTTCTTCAGCCTTGGTGAGACAACTAGGAGAAGAAAAACTCTGAATTCAAACCTGTTAAACTCCGCTTAAAAATTGACCTTGTGTCATATCCTGCCCGAGCGCAGGGGTTGGTAAATATGATTAAATCGTTCTATGTGACCCATAGATAGGACCCTAACAGGTTACTACCACTCCAGGTCAGAGTGGACTTGGAAGTAATGGCATTGAAAAGGTCATCTCTATTCCCCAAAGCTCCACAAATGGAGCAAGACCATTACATGATTTAGTGTCCTATCCAGGATACTATTGATAAGGGGAAGGTCTTACACCTTTGCAGAGATGCGGTCGGTGTATTCTACAGCCCCAACCAACTAGGCTACACTGAGGCAGAGTGGACTAGGAAATAATAGCATTCAAGAGGTATTCTATATTCCCCTAACCTCCACGATTGCAGCCGGACCATCAGATGGTTTAATGACATATCTGGGACATGCGTTGAGAAGTTGGTGGGGGTCTCAACCCTTTGTAAAACATGTTCTATAGGCTGCTGTAAGGTTTCAAATTAATAATAATAATCATTCGTGAATGATGAATCGGTTCTATTTCACCCATAGATGGAACCCTAAAAGGTACTACCACTCCAGGTCAATTTGGTTTGGTTTTATGGCTTATCAACCATTGTAGGTTATTTAATACCAAATCCTTTTAATATATTAACTATATATGATTTGGTTAGGTCGGGTTTTATGGTATATCAACCATTGTAGGTTATCTAATGCCAAATCCTCTTTATACATATATATTAAATATATAGGATTTGATTGGGTTGGGTTTAATGGCATATCAACCATTGTAGGTTATTTAATGCCAAATCCTCTTTATACATATATATTAAATATATAGGATTTGGTTTGGTTGGGTTTTATGGCATATCAACCATTGTAGGTTATTTAATGCTAAATCCTCTTTATACATATATATTAAATATATAGGATTTGGTTTGGTTGGGTTTTATGGCATATCAACCATTGTAGGTTATTTAATGCTAAATCCTCTTTATACATATATATTAAATATATAGGATTTGGTTTGGTTGGGTTTTAAGGCATATCAACCATTGTAGGTTATTTAATGCCAAATCCTCTTTATACATATATATTAAATCTATATGATTTGGTTTGGTTGGGTTTTATGGCATATCAACCATTGAAGGTTATTTAATGCCAAATCCTCTTTATACATATATATTAAATATGTATGATTTGGTTTGGTCGGGTTTTATGGCATATCAACCATTGTGGGCTATTTAATGCCAAATCCTTTTCATATATATATATATATATATATATATATATATATATATATTAAATATATGATGAACATTTTAAAATGAGCCCAAGCTCATTTTTTTCACACTGTTTTACTTATTTCTATCTAATATGAATATACAGTTAAATGTAAAAGCAGTTCTATTTAAAACAATTCAGTTAAGCATAAGTATGCAGGTTATTTCTATTTGATCCATAAATAGGACCTAATGGAGGTGCCCGTGGTGTAATGGTTATCGTCGTAGGAATTGGACACGGCGATACGAGTTCAAATCCTGGACTGATTGTATTTCACATAGCACTAATACCATTGGGAAAGGTATGAATCCAATTATTCTCCCTCCAGCTATGGGTAAATAGTAGGGCAGACTAGGCTCTTCATCCTTAGTGAGGCAACTAGTCTAGGAGAAGGAAAACTCTGAATTCAAACCTGTTAAACTCCGCTTAAAAAATTGACCTTGTGTCATATCCTGCCCGAGCGGAGGGGTTGAGTAAATATGATAAATAGGACCCTATCAGGTGCTACCACCACAGGACAGAGTGGACCAGGGAGCGATGGCAATGAAGAGGTACTCGTATTCCCCACAAGCTCCAAGACTGGAGCCCCATCATCAGACTGTTTAAAGTCATATCAGGACACTCGTTGGAGGGGAGATATTACTCTTCTGTAGTGATGCAATCCGCATATTCCACATCCCCAGTAGATAGAGCAGCCTCCTTTAGAGAAATTAAAAAATAACCACCTAAACTAAAGTAAGTAAAAAGTAAAGTTGGCGACCGTAGTTGAGGGCGACCAGAAGGTTCCCTTTTCAATAGCTTCTACACTGAGGTGTAGGGGAGGGCGCTACTCCTTTCCCTTGATTGCTCCACTTTTACCTTGATACGTATCTTATATCACCGAGTGTTAAGTGTGGAGGTATCAAGTACCATTTTTAAAGTCTTTGGTATGATGCGACCTGGGATTGAACCCAGGTCTATCGGACCATTGGCGAACACTCTACCCACAAGACCAATGATTTTCTTAGTTACACATTTAAACAAAGATAAAACAAAGCAATGGATAAATAAAAATGCTTTTAAAATCTTTAAATTCTATTTCAAACAATTCAGTTTAGCATATGTACACGGTTTAATTGTCAAAAACATTTCAATTTCAAGCTATTCAGTTTAGACAAACAATTCAGTTCAGTGTAAGTACAGTTTCAACATCAAAAACTGTTCAATTTCAAGCAATTCAGTTTGGCATACAAAACCAGTTCCATTTCAAACAATTCAGTTTAGCATAAATATTTCGTTTAAATTTCAAAATAGTTCTATTTCAATTTAGCATTAGTCATTTGTTTGAACTCAGTTTAAATATCAAAAAGTTCTATTTGACCCATAGATAGGACCCTACCAGGTGCTACCACTCCAGACCAGAGTGAACCTAGTAGCAATAGCAATGAAGTGGAACTCCACATTCCCGAAAGCTCCAGTATTATTGAAGCCTCACCACCAGATTGTTTAGTGTCATATCCAGGACACTCATTGGGGGTGGAGATAGGGGTCTAACTCCTCTGCAAAGAATCGGTCAGTAAATTCTACAGCCCCAGCAACACAGTCAAATGGTTTCCAGTATTGCTATGTAACATTAAAAATTCAATTGGACACCAATTATTTGTTTGCACACAGTTAAATGGTGAAACACTTCTATTTGATTCAGATGTAATATAATGGCCGAGGGATTTCGTTTTATATATCTTGCCTTTGAGTTTAATTAGGCTGAGAACCTTTCGGCTCAGTGCATGGGTTAATTAGGTGCAAACTTGAGCACAGGTGTTGGCGTGCGCATGGGGAGGATGTGTGGTTCACAGATGTCAAAATAAAAATCCCAGATAGGAAGTATGACCAGGGGATGTGAATGACGTCATGCACCGGAAGCGTGCGCGGAGGATTTGGGGAGATTTGAAAAAGTCAGTTAGTTGAGTTCTGCCTCGGAGGAAGAAGGTTGACTTTTGCTTGCTCACCAGGGACTTGTGACAGGTGTCGCATGTGGTTTGGGGGAGATGGAAAAGTCAGTATAGAAAGAGGGTATCTCTCTCCTGATGTCGAAAAACCTTTTAACTCAAAGGCAATAAAAAGTTTCGTACCTGAACTAAGAAGTCGTAAGTGTTTTGCGTGTTTAGGGATTCCTATGTTCTATGTATATATGTTATGAACATTCTATGTACGTTTCACATATCCGTATCATGGGTATGTTACACAGAGATGTAACTTTAACTACCACTTTGGATAAAAGTAGACAAACAAAGCAATGATAAATAAAATTGAATTCTTTACATTTTACAAAAAACAAAGCAAAAAAATAAATAAATGTCGAGAACTAGAAGAAAATTACAATTTTCAAATTGGTGAGCTTACCAATACTAAATTACCCAGTCTTTTTTTTTTTTTTTACCTAGCCTCAGATAAAAAGGAGCATAATAAGATCCATTCTTTTTTTTTTTAATTTTTTTACAAGATTTATGTATTTACCAGCCCCTCCACACAAGCAGGATGCGACACAAGGTCAATTTTTGATGAGAAATTTAACAGGTTTGAATTCAGAGTTTTCTCTCACCTAGACTAGTTGTCACCACCAAGGCTGAAGAGCCCAGTCTGCCCTACTATTTTACTCTGAGTAAGAAGGAGGACAGTTGGATTCATACCTAGTCCAATGATATTAGCACTATGTAAAATGCAAACAGCATCGTCCAGGATTTTAACTCACCGTCGTGTCCATTTCCAACGATGTAAGATTTATTTAATAAATAAAAACAATTTAAGATCTAGGTGGGGGGGGGGATTTTTTTTGGTAAACTTTAACCCATCCTATTTTAGTGAAAACTAAAAATCAGATTCTACTTTTTGGGGGCAAATACATGTAAACAGCCAGTGAAAATATCCGCAAAGAAATTTTGAAGAAAATTCCAATATTTTAGAATTTAAAGTGGGGGGTCACTTTGTTATATAAATTTAACATAAAATGATCACCCACTTCCAGACCAACAAGTATTACTGCCGACCAGAGATAGCGGCAAAGGGACGTGTAACCAAATTTATTTTTCATTTTTTTTGTCGGGGAAATCAGATAAAGAGGGTGGAGGTGTTGACTAAGTTTATTTGGGGTGGGATTTTTTTTGCTAAATAAAAAAGGGGTGGAAACAATAGTGGGGGGGATATTTTTTCTTTTTTATAAGAAATGAAAAAACTTAGAATAAAAAAAATACCCTCGTTTCAGCAGAAAAAAAAGAAAACTGTGTTGGGGGGGAGTTGGGGGTTGTTTTTTTTTTTTTTAGATGTATAACATTCAAAAGAAATTTTGAAAAGATGCAACTTTTCCGGGTTGGCTTTGTTTTATCTTGCCAAGCAACAACAAAAAAAAAGAAGAAAGAGTAAGACTCGAACCTGTCGAGTAGAGTACAAAAACATTCATTTAGACATCCTTTTCAGACATATCCTCAAGAATTCAACTTTTTTCTTTTTTTTTGAATCGATTCATAAAACGGATCAAAAAAAATTTAGCCACATTTGATATTAAGAAAAAACTTCACGTCTTAAAATTTTCTTCAGTTATATATATATATATATATATATATATATATATATATATATATATATAGGGGGAGGTAACTAGGGTTTGGCAAAAACTGACATGATATCAAAAATCACGCCCCAATTCTTCACATTTACCAAAAAAAAATGTGAAAATGTTACATACAGATATACTCCTGATTTTTTGGCCCCCTTGATTCCAGAATAATACCAGATTATCGATAATAATCCAATACACCTCCAAAATCACTAATTATGTACAAGTTTATATCTTTAAAATAAATAAAAAAACCTGAAGGATAATTTAGAAAAATCAAATATTATCAAAGCAATCAAAAGATATAAACAATAAATCGATTAAATCAAATACTATTAAATAGTAATAATAAATATGAATAAATTACAATAAATAAATCGAATTTGATAAATAAACCTTATTCATTGAATAAGTTGATAAAAAAAAAAAAAAAAAGACATTCAATCAAATTCTATGTAATAATTAAAATTTCTTCATTAATCTGAGTTCGAATAAAATTAGGAAAAAATTTATGCAAGAGATTTTAATTGATAAAATTATTTTAAAAACTCAATCCTAATTTTAGTTGGTCCCGCCTAAATATATATATGGGAAAATTCACAATTAATCTCAACTTGAAATACTTTTTTTCAACGTTATTAACCTTGCATGTTTAGTTTTAAATAAATACAATTTTGAAATTAATTCACTTTCAATCAACATTTATTCTCAATTAATATTAATATCAATGCAGGTCGTAAAGTTCTTTTTGACTTCAAGGACTCTTCCGCCAATAATGAATTTTTTTTTCAAATTTGACTAATTAATTGAATAAAGGAAATTCTAAAAATCAAAACATCAAATACTAGAATATATATATATATATATATATATATATATATATATATATATATATAGATAGAGAGAGAGAGAGAGAGAGAGAGAGTTGTGTGTGCAACTCTTAAACGGGACCAACAATAATTAAAAGTGCTAAAAAATAATAATTTCACCTTTCTTTTATTAAATTAGAAATAAATGTCGAAAAGACGAACTTATTTTTCACTAAATGAAGTGAAATTTATAATCATTTTTAAGTTTAATGTTTCTACTCTCTAAGTCTCATAAATAGTTGTTACATTTACCTGCATATCTCAATACAAAAATGTCCCAACTATTATGGGACATCTAAATGTATGAAATAGAAAACTTTAAAATTTTGAAATAGTTTTCAGGCTTATAATAAATAATTCTTAAATTAGAAAGGATTTTTTTCACAAGGTAGAATTTAAATAAAATTTAAATATTTTTTTTAAACCTATCAAAACAACACTGGATACATTTGAAAACAATATAGAAAATTTTTTAAATAATTTTTTTAAAACATGCCTTTTTTTTTTTTTTTTTTTTTTTTTTTACTAACCTGAATTTGTAAATACAAATGATTTGAAAAATCCAGGAAAAAAAAAATATCAACCAGTTGATCTTGTCCCGTTCCCCACTATTTTTTTTTTTTTTGAGGGGGGGGAAGTCGAGTATTTTTCGGTTTCTTGTTTCTGTTTATATATACATACAAATATATATATATTGTCCAATTCCAAAATATTTCTATTTCCAATTTTAAAACTAATTTAACTATTTAAAGCATAAATAAATAAATTTTACTCTATCTTCACAAAAATAATAAACATCTTTTCACGTCAATACGGGTTTTCTACCTTTTTGAAGACGTCATATCCCCCAGGTTTTGATTGTTTTTCTTTTTTTTAAAAAAAAAAAGAAAAAGGACGACCCACGGGAGAAAAAATTAAAGGTTCTTTAAAGACCCTGGACTCCAGGGAGATGAAGGTAAAAAAAAAAAACATAACAACAACAAAAGAAAGCTATGCGTTAATATTTTTTACCTTTTTTGTTTTGTTTTTACTTTTTTTTCCACCGGAACTTAGAGCAGGAGAGGAAGTAGGACCTGGTAAGCACGCATGCGCATTTTACCTACATGTGCGAAGACTGAAAACCTGACCGGATGTTAGAGAGAGCGGAAATATGATACATGGGATAGAAACTTTTTTTTTTTTTTGTCGTTCCCTTTTTGTTTATTTTTGGTTTGAAGATGCG
>CAUZXS010004587.1:130000-177500 GCA_963585895.1 Sepioteuthis lessoniana | reverse complement strand
ATATGAATAACATGTATATATTATATATGTATGATAATCCTATGTATATATATAATATTCATATCATATACATACGAGGTGCATACGATAAGTTTCCAGACTTTTTTCGTATGGGCACTTTTATAGATAGTAAACACATGAAACTCTAGTCCCCTTCGAAGTAATCTCCTCCAACGGCAATGCACTTGTTTTACCGTTCCAACGACATCTGGAAGGCCCCATGGAAGTCCTCTTGTGTAAGCGTGTCAATGACCTTAGTCACAACCTCTTTCATCTCCTCAATTGTCTCATAACGACATTCTATACGTTTCAGTGGCATTTTTTCCAAGTTTAAAACAATTTTATTGCATATCGTTCATCTAAAGTGTCCTCGTGTCCAGATTGCATTTTTGAAATTTACCAGCTGTGACAATCAGGCTTCAGTAGGGTGTATTCCAATTGCTACTGTAGCTGTCCATTTGAATCTGAAAAAAAAAAAAAATGGTCAGTCATCTCATAAGATATATAGCAATAACATACTGAACTTTCAAGAGTGTACGACAATTTTAAATGCCTGTACGAAAAAAGTCAGGAAACTTATCGTATGCACCTCGTATTTCAATTATACATATAAATATATATGTATTTATATCATATATACATTTGTATTTATATATATAGTTTGGTTTGGTTTGGTTTGGTTTGGTTTCTTTGTTTAATGGTGTAGTGGAAGGGAAATTTCGTATTTTGGTTTGGCGCGCAATTTAATTCGACATTTAATTTCACCCAATCAGGATGACCTATCCTATTCATCCCGGACCTTCTTTTCCGGGCAGCAAATTGGGTAAGCTACCAAACCCACTCTCTTTGGCTGGAGAACGCCGTCCAGTGCAGACGTCACATTGGCCGTTCTTCAATAGCAATAGCAACACTCTTTAGCTGGACAACGCCGCCCAGTGCAGACGTCTAACTGCGGCTCTAGAATAGCAGCAGCAGCAGCATGGACACTCGAGGGAACCCATCTAATTAATGGATTCCTTACAAGGAATCCCAGTTGAATATAAATTAGATACATTCCATGCCTCGCACAGGCACAACTTTATGTCACCCCAAAATTGGCAATGTCAACGCGATGCTTTTATTCTGCTCTCGACACCTAGCTATCAATTCACCCCTGGGCCACTTTAATGGAGACAACGCATACTCTCCTCCTCAAAAATACCAGATACACGAAACTACACGGTGACTCTGAAGTTCAATCCCTCACACGTCCGACGACACACGCTGCCATCTCCACCTTCTCAACTTCTCATAACTCAATTTCTTCTCTATACTCACAACCTCTCCACGAGTCTTGCAGCACCAAAAACAAACCCAATATTCCATGCTGCAAATAAAAACTATTCCTAAAAACATTTCGTCTTCGTACATCTTGGAACTTCTCTCCTTTATATACCTAACAACAATTAGCGAGGGAATTACACACTTAGCGAGGAAACAACTCAACGTAAATACACACAACACTTTACAACCTTCCTCGCCCAACAACTAAACCACTTACAATGGCATATCAACCTTCGTGGCTAATGTTATATATAACATACGAATAACAGATGTATATATATATATATATATGAGCATTGAAGTGGTGAATTGCCGGCTTCCACATACGCATAAATACAAAGCTTTTCTCATGAATTGAACACTCCGATAGCCGATAGCATATATGTAGAAATATTTATGTAAAAACTTCCTTTGCTTACGCTGAAAATGACGATAGCTCGAGGATAAGATATCCCTATGACATTAAGTCATCCGGGTTTCGCTCCCAGCTTCAAGCATCTTGCGTGTCTAGCTACACTGAAGAGTTATGATACAACGAAACAGTTTGAATGTGGATGACAACACACACACACACATATATATATATATATACGATTACAAATCCTAGAAGCATTAGGCATGAAAATAAAAATAAAAGCAAACATAAATGAAATAGCATTTAAAACCGGCAGAAACATATTGAATATTTTTAATAACTAAAAATCACTAACTCTATTAGTAAACCTTTTTCCAACCGAACGTTTTAAAACAAAATGCTGAAAACGTTCCAACCGACAACTTCAAAACAAAACGCTACAAATTATTAAAACTGTAAAAACTCAACAGTCAACGCAAAGCTACACTACCTCTGATGATGACCAAAAGTATGGTCGAAAGCGCTTGGGCAGAAGATATGGGACAATTCCTTTACCATTTAGATCCCGACACTAGAAAAATAACAAGGAGTCTTAAGAAATAGAATTAAAAATAATAAACAGTGTTCCATCGTCTTTATCAAAACTTGTTTGAATATAGATGTAAATATCAGGACATACTATGGGGACAGAACAAATCAATGATTGTTCTGTGGGTTTACGAGGTAGACATTTTTGTCTTCTGAGAAAGACCAAAGCCTGTTTTGTTGGAGGAACATTATCTTTCCTCTTGTCCTTAATGACCTGCTTGCCCAGTCAGCTGGGGCTGTAGAATACACTGACTGCGCCTCTGCAGAGGGGTAAGACCCCCACTAACGAGTGTCCTGGATATGACACTAAACAATCTGATGGTGAGGTTCCAGCAGTGCTGGAGCTTTGGGGAATGCGGAGTACCCCTTCATAGTCATCGCTCCCAGGTCCACTCTGGCCCTGAGTGGTAGCATCTGATAGGGCCCTATCCATGGGTTAATTAGAACTAACAGCATACTTATGCTAAAATGAATTGAGTAAACTGAATAGCTTGAAATAGAAACGTTTTTGATAATTAAACCGTACTTACACTTAAAATGCGTGCTTATGCTGAACTGAATTATTTCAAATAGAACTGTTTTTCGACATTAAAACTGTATTTGCACTTAACTGAATTGTTAAATATAACTGCTTGAATAGTTTGAAATGAAAATGTTTTTGACAATTAAACTGTACTTATGCTGAACTGAATTGTTTTAAATAGAACAGATTATTTACATAAGAGTGGATTTGGCGTTAAATAACCTACAGGGGTTGATATGCCATAAAACCAAACAAAACAAACAAACAAACAAAGAAATTAATGACCTGTGAGAAAAACTGGTAATTTCTCATCTTGTTACATAGCCGTGATACAACTATACGTATACATATATATGCAGAAACATCATCAACAATAATGACGAACGAACACTCTTCTTTAGAAAAATATACCTCTCACACTTTATTCTCGAAAGGGTTGCGAAAGGGTTGTGTGTGAGAGGTGAGTTGGAGACGGAACAGACTGCAACATATTGACCCCAAGTTCCTCTGACTATAGCAGTACTTCTTTCTCATTCTATTGGGCTGCTCAACCGGGGGTCACTGAGGACCGCAAGCCCTCTGCCTGGAGCTGGTTCTCACTGCCGCGAACTGCAACTCGAACACCAACGGCAACTGACTCCATCTAACTCAAGTCGTCTGTGGCACCCGGTTATATAATTGTTTGACATCCACCTGCTTCCCATGAGTGACGCAATTGCACCGAATTCAACCCGTCCACAGGTCAAGGTGATACCCCGATATCTTCGACCGGATGCACCTGTTATTAACACAGGTGCATCTCTTAATTGGCAGCTCGGTCGAGGGTCAATATGTTACAATCTTGTCCGAGAAACATTAAATGTCTTTATGCACTACATGCCCGATAAGAAACTCAGACACTCCTGTAACGATGAAGGACTATATGACAATTACCATTGTAACAGAAAGAACTTCGTATCTTTGTTTGGCGCGTAAATTAATTTGACTGTTATGGTCGTCGCATATTTTCACCCATTGAGGATGACTTATCCCATTCAGCCCGGACCATTTTCCCGGGCAACATAAAAATGGTGAAAGCCAACCGAACAATCTCTTCCTCAGAACCTTTCGAGCAAGACGGACGTACTTTCTCTCCGCTCCCTTCATAGCAGCAGAATCACAACATCATGAGGAAAGCCGTCTAATTTATGGACCTTTTGAGTCTACCCTCTTAGACCAAGGGTTCCCAATTGAACATGAATTAGATGCATTTAATCCCCCACATACAGGAACACTTTTATGTCGCCTCTAACTTTTGCTATGTCTACAGCGACGCGTAACTCTGCTCAGACATCCAGCTACTTAATTCCTGGACAACCTTTTCTGGAGACCTTCATGCTTCTCTCCTACACAACCAGGACCACACATCTATGGGTGAATACATCATTCTTGTCCTTAACCAGCAAACATGACTTTTGCTACGTCTACAGCAAAGCGTATCTCACTCAGACAACCAGCTACTTCAATTCTGCTAATCTATTTTGGAGACCTTTATTCCTCACTCCAAAATCTACAGGATTACCGACTACTGGCAACACGCCAAATACCTGCTCAACCCTTTTATACCTGTTTTCATTCTCACAACGACAACCAGCACAAAAGGCTTCCTTTCAACTCAAGCTTCATTAAACTTCTAATTAAAAACCTTACGGCATCTTTGTTCTTCTCCCATTATTTTCCTTCTAATATAACGAGGAAGTAACATAACCTCCTACCGTTATACCATTTATACAAAAATGGTAATCAATGTTAATGTAGCCTGTAACCCCTTCGTTACATTCAAGGAGAGAAAAATAGAATGATGAAACCGAGAATATTGATAGGTTTAATAATGAGGCAGTTTTATTACAGCTTGTTCGAAAGACAACCTTTGTGCTGGTCGTCGTAGTGAGTAGAAGAAAATAGTTGTAGTGTACTAGTGTTAATGAATGAAAAGACAATATTAACAATAGTGCTACAAAAAATAAAGAAATTTATTTCTTTGTTGGGAGCTGAAATGTAGAAGTGTATACAGCGATTCGTGGATCAAGTCACTACCGTAAAGGCCAGTTCTGGCAGCAGCGTGGATAGGATCTTTATCCAACTTGAAATTGTAACATGACACCGTTGTTTGAAGATCAAACGAACAAGGCGCTGCTGAGAAAACAGTTAGTACGTATCACATCGGGTTGGCGTGAGTAATTGATCTGTGTTGTCTGGAAAATGGTGTGTTTTTATAGCATCTTGGATGATCCTGCACGCACGCATTGACTTTCGAAAATTCTTTGGGTGCGTGTTTTAGAGACCTCCTATTGGTCCTAAAAAACCATCTTCAATTGTTCATTTTTTTAAACATCTGCGTGGGCGTTAGTCGGAGATCTTTGCGCCAATTTTGATCCGTTTTTTCCAGAAAATTCTTTTGACAAGGAAATTGCATCATTTCTTATATAGATATTGAATTAAGAAAGAATAAAGAGTTGAATGTCTGTGCGGAATATGCGTCTCTACAGTCAAGGCAAATATTGGGTTGCTGATTTTAGAACAAGAATAAAATATTCAGCCATAAATGCGTGGACCTGTTTGCTGTAGAAGAGAGGTAATCATTGTCTCCATAAAGGTTGTCCAGGAATGAAGTAGCTGAATTGTCTGAGGCGAAATTAATTCGTCTAATTCATATTCAACTGGGAACCCTTGAGTCTTCTAAGGTAGACTCAAGGGTCCTTGAATTAGACGGTTCTCCTCGTAATGTAATGAAACTGCAGCTGTAGGAGCGAGGACAGAAACACATCCGTCCTGCTCGAGAGATACCGAGGAAGAGAAAGTTTGGCGGGCTTGCACCGAATTCGATTTGCCCGGGAAAGTCATCCGGGCCGAATGGGATTCGTCATCCTCATTGAGTGAAAATATATGACGAGACCAACGGTCAAAATAATTTACGCGCCAAACATACAAAGTTCTTTCTGGTACACTCCCATGTTTCTGACAATGAACCTTATTGACTTATAGGATTTACACTCCTATATTCTAAAATGACTGTGATGCCACTTGTTCCCGAAACAAAGATGGCGGACGTCGGTGAACTAATCAGTCTTGGGAACCTATTGATCAGGAAAGTCACGTGGTTAGTGCTCACAACTACATCCGCAACTTTCATTTCGTCCCGCACATTTGGAGCCGACTGCACGACAAGGATTGCCTACATATACTCTCGTCTTCCAAGAACTCTTTCTTTCTATTTTGACTTACAGAGTCAACACACTCTCACTCTTCTCCATTTTGACTTACAGAGACAACACTATCTCTCATATTTTGACTTCCAGCAGTCAACCCCACGAAAATGTATACATTCTACAACCTTTTTCTTTCTTGTTCTGCCTTTTCGGTTAGACTTCTTCCAGCCTCGAACACAGCCTCAGAAATTTCGTCAAACCTCGAAAGAGATAAATAACCAACATGGGAGAAGACACGTTTCTCCTTGAACACGTTGCTATATTTCAATATATTATTACCTTACATGAAATACTTAGTCCACATACATTTTATAGTCGACAGGACGCTTTCAATATTTAGTCTTTTTTCCCCCATAATATTCGTGTTAGTTACATACACACACGCACACACATAAAGGAATATTCAACAGATTATATCAGAATATTTGTGATGTTTCCTTTTTGTTATGGTCAAGGGGAGGTTCAAATGATAACACGACTCGGAAATGAGTGATAAGAAATATATTGAAAGAAAATAATACATACATAAATGATAGCTGGGAGAAACCCCCTCCTCAGCTTAACACAATCATGAATATTACCGTTCTTGGTGACGGCTCGCCGAGATTGTGCAGAAGAGAGCGTAGCCGGTATATGTCACATGAGGGTGAGCCCGTCTGTAGGGAAGACACTCTAACACTTTTTCATGTATCTGTTGAGATACAAATTTAATTTTGTTTGTACTGCTTTGTTTTGAATGTTCTTTTCTACGCGTCGTTTCACACCGTGTACTTCATTTGTTTTTCAATAATGAGCCTTTAGCGAAGGAATATATTGTTGTGTGTGTTGGTTACGTTGTTTACTTCCTCGCTAAGTTTTAAAGGTAAATAAATGAGAGAGAAGTAGGAAGATGCCGTAAGGTTTTTATGTTGGTTTTTAATGGCAGCATGGTATAAAGGGTTTACGTTTATGCTGCAAGTCTCGTAGGAAGGAAAGAAGTATGGAAACGAAATGAAGTTGATATAGAGTTGAGAAAGCATTTTAGCAGCTAAATACCTGAGCAAAGATGTGTATCATTAGGTTAAGGCATAGTTGAATGTGAGTGAGATATGTCGCCACAAGTGTTACAAAAGTCGTGTTTGCTGTTTGAGGACAGGAACGTTGTAGTCACCCATGAGTTTGTGGTTCTGGTTGTTTTGGGAGGAAGTGTGAATGTCTCCAGAAAATGTTGCCCTGGGATGAAGTAGCTGGATGTCGGAGCAGAACTTTGCATCGCAGTCAACATAGCAAATACTGGAGGCGACTAAAAGTTGTTCCTGTGTGTGGTGTATTGAATTTATCTAATTCATATTCAACTGGGAACCCTTGGTCTAAGAGAATAGATGCAAGGGGTCCAAAAGTTAGATGGCTTTCGTCATGGTGGTGGTGCTGCTGCTATTGAAGAGAGCGGACAGTCATTATGTCTGTCCTGAACGAAGAAGTAATGAGGAAGAGAAAGTGTTTGACGGCTTTCCTCAATTTGGTGCTGCCCGGAAAGATGGCCCAGGCTGAATAGAATAAGTCATCATGAATAGGTGAAAATATGCGTCGACCCTAACGGTAAAATTAATTTACGCGACAAACAAAAAAAACGAAATTCTTTCAGCTACAAGCCAATATAAATTGTGGGAGAACAAACTACTCAACCAAACATACCTCCACAAAATGGAGAGTAACATAATCACCAAACATACCCCTACAGACTCTCTGGGATCGTTGATAATCATGGTGTGGATCTCACCAAGAAATTCAGGAGCTATTCTTTTTTTATTAAAACGATCAGAGTGAGGCTTTCAAGCTGCCCTACCTTGGTAATCACCATTGGACTCATCCAACTATTTTCGAATCCTGTACACTGTCATCAGACTGACACACAAACACGGTGAAATCTTCGTATTGGAGCCACCGTCGTGAATTTCAACAAGTAGAGCATTCCGTTTCCAAATTTCTGATGGAGTGGATTGTGTCATGGCGCTGCTTTCTTTACAGACAGTACCTGAGGGACTCTAGTTTGCTGCACAGTAGACAAAACCTGAAACAAATCGTTTGCAAAAAATTAATGATTTAAAATTGCGACAATTTACTCATCGCACATTCTGGTATATATATATATATATATATAACATTCGACCCACCCGTCAATCAAGGAACAGGTGCATCCGGTCGAAGATATCCGGGTATAACCTTCCCTGTGGACGGGTTGAATTGGGTGCAGATGTGACGCCCACAAGAAGCAGGTGGGTGTCAAACAATTATATAACCCGGTGCCACGGACAGGTTCAGTTAGTTGGAGTCAGAGTTGGAGATTAGATGCTGTAGAGAAAACCAGCACCCAGCGGAGGGCTATGAGCCCTCTGGACCCCCGATTGAGCAGCCTAGCAGAACGAGAAAGAAGTGCTGCTAAAGACAAAGGAACTGGGGGTCAATATGTTGCAGTTTGTTCAGTCTCCAACTCACTTCTCACACATAACCCTTTCGTAACCCTTTCGCAACCCTTTCGAATAAAGTGTGAGAGGTATATTTTTCTAAAGAACTGTGTTCGCTTGTCATTATTGTTGATTTTATTTCCGCATGTATATGTGTATATGCATCAGGCTATGCAACACATATATATATATATATATATATATGTGTGTGCATTACCATATACAATACATATGTAAATAAATGACTTATATAAGTATACACATGCACCATGCACACTGTCATATACATAGGCATTAACGTATACAATATATATGTAGCGGTTTGAGGGAATTAGTTATTTTCCCGAACACTATAGATTTTATGGCAACAGAAATGAATTACGAGACTATTGCTTTAACAATACACAACAGCGAAAGTTTTTATTTGCAGCTTTGAGGAGGTTTGTTCTTGGTGCTGCAAGACTCGTGGTGTTTAGGCTTGCTGGATGTTTGAGACGAAATGGCTTAGCGGGATGCTGGAAATGGCAGCGTGTCGTTGGACGTGTGAGGGAAGTATTCAAAGTCACAGTGTAGTTTTGTGTCGAGAGCGGAGTGGCGCTCGGATCGACATAGTAAATTTTTGTGGTGCTTGTGGAAGGCATGCTGAACGTATCTAATTCATATTCAACTGGAATTCCTTGATCTAAAATATATTAGACGCAAAGAATCCATAAATTAGAAGGTTCCCTCGCTGAGTGTCTATGTTGCTGCTGCTAGGGTTAAAGCCACGGTGATATGTCCACACAGGGTGGCTTGTTTAGCTAAAGAGTATCGCTAGGCAGGGGCGACCAGAGACACGTCCGTTCTGGTCGCCGTCTCAAGCCGAAGAGAGTGTGTTTGGCCGCTCACCCGTTTTGCTAGCCGGAAATGAAGGTCCGGCCTGAATGGGATATGTCATCCTGATTGGGTGAAATTCAGTGTTGAATTAAATAGCGCGCCAAAACAAAATACGAGATTTTCCTCTTCTCTACATATATGTAAATAAATAACATATATACATAACACATACACTATGTACTTTCATATATATATATATATATATATATATATATATATATATATATATATATATGCATTAACACATACAATATATATGTAAATAAATAACGTATACTCATATACCAGCATACTTTCACAGACACACACACACACACACATATATATATATATATATATATATATATATATATTTTAACACATACAATATGTCTGTAAATAAATAAGACATATACATATACACATACACCATGCATACTTTCATATATATATATATATATATATATATATATATATATATATATATATATATATGCATTAACATATACACATATACACATACACAGGGCATACTTTCTCACACACACACGCACACACATATATATATATATATTGACACATACAATATATATGTGAATAAATAATACATATACATATCCACATACACCATGCATACTTTCACACACACATACACACACACACACACACACACATATATATATATATGTACATTAACATATTCCATATTCATGTAAAGAAATAACATATACACATATATACCAGGCATATTTTCACACACACACACACACACATACACACACACACACATATATATATATATCAACACATACAATATATATGTAAATAAATGAGACATATACATATACACATACACCATGCAAACTTTCGTGTATATATATATATATATATATATATATATATATATATATATATATAACACTGTAAGTATTGTTTACTTCTTTTCAAGTTATAACAAGACCTAGCTGGCCTAAATAATCATATTCTGATCACAGCACCTGAAACGGGCTAAATATTTACACTGTTTTTTTTTTTATCAGTCTTTTATTTACCACCACTGAGAAGACTATAAGTTTTAGCTCTAAAAACTCCAGATACAATAACTAACTTTAAATATCCACTAAAGATACGTTTCATTAACTTTTATCCCTCAGTTTGACCCAAAGAAGAGTAATCCGTTAAAAAAAATTATTCAGACATTTGCAAGAAAAACTAATTCGTTTAAACATCTTATTTGAAGAAACCAAAGAAAAATATTCACATATTCTATTTTACCGAAGATCGTCAAGTAAGTAACCTACTATTGCTCTTTATCATATTTTATTTTATTAAAAACTTTTTGGGGGGGAAATTAGGACTGATTCGAGGTAAATTTGTCTGGGTAAATTCATTGTTGGTAAATTCATCGAATAGTAAATCCATCGAGTGGTAAATTTAGAGTTGGTAAATTTATTTTGTGGTAAATTCATCGTCGGGTAAATTGATTGGTAAATTCATTGTTGCAAAGTCATTGTTTTTTAAATTGATTTGTAAATTCATTGTGTGGTAAATTCATCTTTTGGTAAATTGATTGGTAAATTCACTGTTGGTAAAGTCATCATTTGGTTAATTCATTGTTGGTAAATTTATCGCTTTGTAAATTGATTAGTAAATATCATTGTGAGATAACTTCATTGTTTAGTAAATTCGTTGTTGGTAAAGTCATCCTGTATCAAATTCACCGAGTGGTAAATTCATCGTTTGATAAATTAATTGTTGGTAAATTCATCGTTTGGTAAGTTCATTGTTGTAAAACGTGTGGTAAATTCATTGTTCGGTAAATTGATTGTTTGGTAAACCTATTGTTTGATAAATTGATTGGTAAACCTATTGTTTGATAAATTGATTGGTAAATTCACTGTTTGGTAAATTGATTGGTAAATTCACTGTTTGGTA
The DNA here is from genome assembly GCA_963585895.1 of Sepioteuthis lessoniana. Taxonomy (NCBI): domain Eukaryota; kingdom Metazoa; phylum Mollusca; class Cephalopoda; order Myopsida; family Loliginidae; genus Sepioteuthis; species Sepioteuthis lessoniana. Next base: position 166,229 of record CAUZXS010004587.1, on the reverse strand, counting down.
AATTGATTGGTAAATTGATTGTTTGATAAATTGATTGTTTGGCAAATTCATTGTCTGGTAAATTCATCGTTTGGTAAACTCATTTTTTGATAAATTTATTGGTAAATACATTGTTGGTAAATTTATTGTGTGTTAAATTAACCGAGTGGTAAATTCATAGCTTGGTAAATTAATTGTTGGTAAATTCATAGTTTAGTAAATTCATCGTTGGTAAATTGATTGGTAAATTCCTTGTTGGTAAATTCCTTGTTGGTAAATTCATCGTTTGGTAAATTAATTGTTGGTAAATTCATCGTTTGGTAAGTGCATTTTTGTAAAACGTGTGGTAAATTCACCGTTCGGTAAATTCTTCGCTTGGTAAATTAATTGTTGGTAAATTCATCGTTTGGTAAATTAATTGTTGGTAAATTCATCGTTTGGTAAGTTCATTGTTGTAAAACGTGTGGTAAATTCACCGTTCGGTAAATTCTTCGTTTGGTAAATTAATTGTTGGTAAATTCATCGTTTGGTAAATTAATTGTTGGTAAATTCATCGTTTGGTAAGTTCATTGTTGTAAAACGTGTGGTAAATTCACCATTCGGTAAATTATTCGTTTAGTAAATTAATTGTTGGTAAAATCAGAGTGTCATAATTTCATTCTGTGGTAAATTCATCGAATGGTACTTCTATCACTAGAAAATTCAGTGCGGTAAACTTATGACAGGTAAATTTATTATATCAGATTAATTGATCTTATTATATTGGGTTTCTCTAACCCTCATTAAAATTTTAAAAGCATTGATTAATTTCTGAATTTAGCCACAAATAATTTACCAGTGATGAATTTATCATACAATGAATTTACTGGCGATGAATTTATCATACAATGAATTTACTGGCGATGAATTTATCATACAATGAATTTACTGGCGATGAATTTATCATACAATGAATTTACTGGCGATGAATTTACCGACAATGAATTTACCAGACACTTTAGCAGGAGAATATGGTCTATGTTTTTGGCGGAGAAATGTATTCTTGCGCGCGTTTATATCCTCGCTAAGTGTTGTTAGGTATATAGAAGAGAGAGAGAGAGAAGTACGATGTCGGAATGTTTTTATGATAGTTTTTAATGGCAGCATGGAATAAAGAGTTTACGTTTGTGCTGCAAGTCTCGTAGGAAAGGAAAGAAGTAAAGAGACGAAATAGAGTTATGAGAGAGTGGAGAAAGCAGCGTGTGTCGTTGGACGTGCGAGGGAGATATGTTCGTCATAAGTATAGCAAAAGTCGTGTTGCTGTTTGAGGAGAGAAACGTTGAAGTCACCGTGAGTTTGTGGTTCTGGTTATTTCGGAGAGAAGCGTGAAAGTCTCCAGAAAATGTTGCCCAGAGGTGAAGTCTCTAGGTGTCGGAGCGTAATTAGTCATCACTGTCGACATAACCAATTTTGGGGGTGGCGTAAAGTTGTTCCTGTGTGTGGCGTATTGAATCTATCTAATTCATATTCAACTGGGATCCCATGGTCTAAGAGAAATAGACGCAAGGGATCCATAAATTAGATAGCTTCCCTCATTGTGTCCATGCTGCTGCTGCTGCTATTCAAGAGCAGGCAGTGAGACGTCTGCACTGAACGAAGTTGTTCAGACAAAGAGAGTGTTTGACGGCTTACCCGAATTACTGCTGCCCAGAAAGATGGTTCGGATTGAATAGGATAAGTCTGATTAGGTGAAATTATGCGTCGAATTAAATTACGCGCCAAACAAAAATACGAAATTCCTTCAATTACAACACAGTATAGACTGTTTGACAATGATCTGTGTTCTATGATTAAGGAATAATTTTTTTATATAAATCATTATTCGTTAATTCTATTATTTAGTTTGGTAAGGTTTTGAACTTCTCGGGTCTCTTAGTCCAGATGCATAGTCTTGCTATGGCAATAAGGAAAGAAGATGGGCGCTGTCAATTCTCATTCCCTAAGTGTTGTTATAGAGGAGAATTACTCACCATGGTACACAGGGGAGGAGGTGGGCATTGCCAAACAATTCCAATTGCTCTGAGAAAAGCAAAAGCAGGACGACCAGCTCGAACTTACATACAGCAGCTATGTGAGGACACAGGATGTAACCATGAAGACCTGCCAGAGGCGATGAATAATAGGGAGAAGCGGCGAGAGAGGGTCAGGGATATCTGTGCTGGCGGCACGACATGATGACGATGATGATGACGGTTCTCTGGAAAGGATATGGGCACTGCTAAGAAATTAAGCTCAGATTTTCTATGAAGGATAGTTACTTGACATGACACTCTGCAGAGGAGATGGGCGCCGCCAAGTAGCTCTTATTGCCCAAATTGGTTCTCATCGAATAATCCTAGTAAATTTTTATTTACATTGAATTTATTTTGATCACTTTTTGAATAAAAATTATCTTTTTTGTTTTCCTTTTTTTTTAAAAAAAAAAAAACGTTTTTCACTTTAATTTTCGTAAAACAATTTTTCGATTTAATTTAAATCTTTTTCTTTAAAATCTTTCTCAAACGCCTTATTCTTTCCCTCCATTTTTATCAATATGCAAATTTGGTTCGATGCTTTTTTCCATAAACGCTTTATTACACTTCGATTCTTTCGGTAACTATTACTGGATGATTATATTAATTAATTGAAACATTATCTGGTTGGTTGGTTGGATTTTATGGCATATCAACTTTACAAGGTTATTTAATGCCAAATCCATTTTTATACAAATAAACAGTTCTATTTCACACAATTCAGTTTAGCATGAGTACACAGTCTAATAGTCAAAAACATTTCTATTGCAAGCTATTCAGTTAAGCCAAACAGTTCTAATTGAAAAAATTCAGTTTAGCGTAAGTACAGTTTCAATGTCAAAAACAGTTCTATTTTAAGCAGTTCAGTTTAGCATAAGTACACAGATTAGTTCTATTTAGCCCATAGATACGGCCCAATCAGGTGCTACCACTCCGGGCCAGAGGGGACCTGGGAGCAATGGGAATAAAGGGGTACTCCACATTCCCCAAAGCCTCTGCATTACTAGAATCTGACTATCAGATTGTTTAGTGTCATATCCAGGACACCTCTGCAGAGATGCAATCGGTTTATTCTTCAGCTCCAGCCGACTAGGCAAACATTATTTGGATTATTAATCTTATGGAAGTCGGACCTAACTGATAAAATGAAACGCAGTTTCTTCCAGGCAGCGGTTGTGTCGATACTGCTATATGGATGCACCACATGGACGCTTACGAAGCGGCTGGAGAGGAGGCTGGACGGAAATTATACAAGAATGTTGAGAGCAGTATTAAACAAGTCCTGGCGACAACACCCCACGAGACTCCAACTATACGGACACTTGCCCCCCATCACGAAAACTATATAAGTTCGACGAACCAGACACGCAGGACACTGCTGGAGAAGCAAGGACGAGCTCATAAGCGATGTACTCCTGTGGACCCCCACACATGGATGTGCAAGAGTGGGACGACCAGCACGAACTTACATACAGCAGCTATGTGAGGACACGGGATGTAACCCTGAAGACCTGCCGGAGGCGATGAATGATAGGGAGAAATGGCGAGAGACGGTCAGGGATATCCGCGCAGGCGGCGCGACATGATGATGATGATGATGATTAATCTTAAATAAGCAGCTATCCTATATAATTATCTAATTATAACACGAGGGCAGATGATATTACCATATAACATAAATGACAGTTGACGTTGTAGAGTTCTGCTGTCTCTTGTTATATTAAAAGAAAGAAAATAAATAATGAAGGCGTTGATATTGAGGGTTTTCAATCTAATAATTTAATGACAGCTTGAGAGGAAGTTTTTCCTTGTGCAGTGAGTCGAAGAGGATAGTAAGATAGTCGAAAATAGCTGTGCGGGAATTTAGTACTTAGCCAGATGCTTCGGGGTCTATTTGGTTTAGGAAGGAGAAGTAATTGACCAGGAAATGGTCACCTAAAGGAAGCAGAGGAACAAATGTTGAAGTGTGCTCTCTCGAGATGGATAGTCTCTGTCTGCTGTTTAAATCGTCCCGGGATAGAGAGAGAAATGTTATCTCTCGTGTCGGCTGGTCTTACCTTGCTGCCCGCAATGAGGAAAGGAAAAGAAAGTTCCCACCTTGCTGCCAGCAAGGAGGAAAAAAGAGAGGGCAGGCATGGTTAGCGTCGCCTTTTATGGTTCTCCGGGGAGGTGTGACAGGGCAGAATAGCATCGGTCCTTCTCATTGGATGAAATATATGATTTCAAACTCTAACGGCCAAAGCCATTCCTGCACTAAATAATGATTTGTTATTCTTTGTGCTACATTATGTTTCCAGGTCAAAGAACAGCACATAGAACAAATTAGTAATATTTCATTTAGTAGAAATAATTATTACATGAAAAAAAGTTATGTAATATTTTAGAGCATGCTATTTTGAAGCGTGTATATCATGTGACCGAAGCAGTGGTTGGTTTGATTTGGTTTGTTTTCTTTGTTTAATGTCTTTGTGGTTATTCAATGCCAAAGACATCCTTTGTGGGTTATTCAATGCCAAAGACATCCTTGGAGAAGAACAGTAGTTGTACTCTAATGGTCATTGAAAATATTCTAAACCTAACCCAGAAAGAATAGATAGGAACAGTAGTAAATAGATAGATTTATGTTACTTTGTTTAATGGCATATCAACCTTTGTGGGATATTTAATGTCAAAGACATCCTTGTTGAAGGACAATTGTGGTACTGTAATGGTCATTCAAAGTGTTTTAAGTCTCAGCCAGAAAGAATAGATAGGAACAGTAATAGGTTTTGGTTTCTTTATTTAATGGCATATCAACCTTTGTGGGTTATTTATTACCAAAGATATCCTTGTAGAAGAACAGTTGTGATACTATTAATGGTCATTGAAAATGCTCAAAGCCTCAACTAGAAAGAATAGATAAGAACAGTAATAAACAGATAGATTTCAGTTTTTTTTCATGGCATATCAACCTTTGTGGGTTATTTAATGCCAAAGACATCCTTGTAGAAGAACAGTTGTGATACTATGATGGTCATTCAAAGTGTTCTAAGTCTCACCCAGAAAGAATAGATAGGAACAGTAATGAATAGATAGATTTCAGATTTTGGTTAATGGCATATCAACCTTTGTGGGTTATTTAATGCCAAAGACATCCTTTGTGGGTTATTCAATGCCAAAGACATCCTTGGAGAAGAACAGTAGTTGTACTCTAATGGTCATTGAAAATATTCTAAACCTAACCCAGAAAGAATAGATAGGAACAGTAGTAAATAGATAGATTTATGTTACTTTGTTTAATGGCATATCAACCTTTGTGGGATATTTAATGTCAAAGACATCCTTGTTGAAGGACAATTGTGGTACTGTAATGGTCATTCAAAGTGTTTTAAGTCTCAGCCAGAAAGAATAGATAGGAACAGTAATAGGTTTTGGTTTCTTTATTTAATGGCATATCAACCTTTGTGGGTTATTTATTACCAAAGATATCCTTGTAGAAGAACAGTTGTGATACTATTAATGGTCATTGAAAATGCTCAAAGCCTCAACTAGAAAGAATAGATAAGAACAGTAATAAACAGATAGATTTCAGTTTTTTTTCATGGCATATCAACCTTTGTGGGTTATTTAATGCCAAAGACATCCTTGTAGAAGAACAGTTGTGATACTATGATGGTCATTCAAAGTGTTCTAAGTCTCACCCAGAAAGAATAGATAGGAACAGTAATGAATAGATAGATTTCAGATTTTGGTTAATGGCATATCAACCTTTGTGGGTTATTTAATGCCAAAGACATCGTTGGAGAAGAGCAATAGTGGTACTATGATGGTCATTCAAAGTGTTCTAAGTCTCACCCAGAAAGAATAGATAGGAACAGTTATAGATAATTTTCGGTTTCTTTGTTTAATGGCATATGAACCTTTGTGGGTTATTTATTACTAAAGATAATCCTTGTAAAAGAACAGTTGTGATACTATTAATGGTCATTGAAAATGTTCAAAGCCTCAACAAGAAAGAATAGATAAGAACAATAATAAATAGATAGATTTATGTTGTTGTTTTTTTTTGCTTAATGGCATATCAACCTTTGTGGGTTATTTAATGCCAACGACATTCTTGTAAAAGAACAGTTGTGATACTATAATGGTCATTGAAAATGTTAATAGATAGATTTATGTTACTTCGTTTAATGGCATATCAACCTTCATAAGCTGTGGTTGGTAGCATCAAGGAAAATGGTGTTCTGTCCCATTGTGTCTGGCTTTATTTAGTGCGTGATTTGAAAGCGACACCTACGAATGTACAACAGGTTCTAGTGTTTTACGAGTTCAAACAAGGCCATAACTTGTGTGAAAAAATGAACCACTAAAGGTGTATGCATGCGGTTGGTTTAGGTTAGGCTATTTGAATTAATGGTTTAACAAGAAAGGCAAATTTTGGTTGAATCAGAAAGGAATAAAACAAATGAGTGAACGAGTATATTGATGAGTTCAAGAAGCTTTAATGACAGCTCGAAAGTTTCCCCTGTACTGTGAGTCGTACAAATGGAGAGAAAGCAGTTGTTGATGTTATAGCAGGAATTAAGCATCCGATTTGATACCTCGAGGACCAGTTTGTCGAGAAGGAATGAACTCCTAGAAGAAACAATGCTCCAAAAACTGGATCCGCTCTCCCCATTTTGATGTTATGTTTTGATCTTTTGATCCGGCCAAAAATGCCATTCAAGGTGATGCACCGGAAGGAGGTGACACATTCTGATGGCAGTTATGAGAGGAAATCGCGTGGGCGGAAATTGGCTGATGAAATGGGACGAGGTAAAAAAAAATCCCATTATACTCTCATAGACTGACGCACCGGAAGAGAGTGGCCTCTGAACTGCATGACAGTTATTTCCGCTCGATGACGATCACACAGGCCATTCCAAAGATAGCAGAAGTGACACATCCCAATCGCCAGATATGGGAAGAAATTGCGGAGGCGTGGAGGCGTGTCCATATCACCGCGTGGGAGTTTGAAGGTAATATAAGGCCGACGAATTGAACAGAAGAAGGACAGTGGAGTTCGAGTGCCAGTTGGAGTCGAGATGTGGTAGGAAAGCCACACCCGGCCGAAGGGGCTCTCGGATCCCTGATTGAATTGGGGTCCAGAGGAGAACGAGAAAGACACAACGTTGCCAACCATAACTTTGGGGTCAAAATATTTCAGTTATGTTCGGTCTCCAGCTCCCTCTCACACGCAAACCTTGAACAACCCTTTCGAACCCTTGCAATAAAGTGAGAGGTATATATTTTTATAAAGAAGTCTTCCTGCGTCTTTATCATTGCGTCTGTCTTTATTATTGTGTCGTTATGATGCTGTAGATGAGCATGTAACAGATGGTGTCTGTTCTGCTGTTGGAATGAGTGAGAAAGAGAGGGAGAGCGCGTTTACACCACCTTTTATTTTACCCGGGAAAGTCATCCGAGCAGAATGGCAAAACCCATCCTCATTGGTCGAAAAATATAAATCGAAACCTCAACGGTCAAAATAATTCCAGCGCTAAACAATAATTCGAAATTCTTTCTTTCTGCTACAATAGAATCTGAACCATTGATGATTATTTAACACCAAATCCTCTTTATATATATATATATAATGCTTTTAATTGCATAGTCATATCTAAAATGATTAAAATATTTCAAAAGTGATTGGAATATCTTTTTAATTCTTTAAAAGGAACCCTTTATTTCGATTAAGTCTCATCATAGAATTGTGTCCGTAATACTTGCGTTAATAAAGATCATTTTGTCCACATAGACGAAAAATTAATTTAATAAAAATATTAGTCCACCTGTTATATAATTGCGGAAGGATTTTTTTTTATATATATATTATCATTTTTCGTTGGTTATATCTTATCATTCGGTTTGGTTAGGCTTAGAACTGTTCGGCTTAGTGCACGTGCAGGTGCACCGATTGAGTGCACTTCACGCTCGTGCACGGAGGATGTGACAATCACGAATGTCATAATAAAAACCCCAGAAAGGAAATGTGACTGGGGTGTGAATGACGTCATGCCCGGAAGTGAGGGGCTGAAAATTTTGGTGATTTTTGAAAAAAGCAGTTAGTTGAGATTTGTCTCTGGGCGAGGCTAGTTGATTTTTGAGCCTGGGCGAGGTCAGTTCAGTTGGGACCACGGGATGCGCCGCGCGTTTGTTGGGTCTGTGAGTTGAGATCCGGACCTGGGCGAGGCCAGTCCAGCTGGGTCTACGGGATGCGCCGCGCGTTTGTTGGGTCAGTGAGTTGAGATTCGGACCTGGGCGAGGCCAGTCTAGTTGGGTCAACAGGATGCGCCGAGTGTTTATTGGGTCAGTGAGTTGAGATTCTGATTCTAGGTCGAGAGTTCAGCTGGTGGTTGACTGAAGAGCAATGTAGGAACAGTCGGTATAGTAAAAATTGTGTGTGTGTCTCTCTCTCTCCTCGTGTCGAAAAACTAAAAGTAAAAAAAAAGTTAATAAACGTTTCGTACGTGAACTACCGAGAGTCGTCAGTGTTTTTCGGTATTTTCATGCATCTGAACATTTCACATATTCGTATTTTACGTATTCGTATCTTGAGTATGTTACACACCGTGCACTGGTGATCAAAACTCGCCAATGAACTTGACTAAAAACAAAGACATAACTAAAGAATGGATATCCGGAGGATATAATCATTACCACCATCAGATATAAATGCATGCAATTCTCTTCCAAACAAAAATTTCGACCAGAGAGATGTCTCGTATATCTGAAATTACTCTAGATAGGCAATGCCTCCTTGCAACCTCTTGAATGAATTAAAAGATCTGTCAGCCGTCACTTTAATTCGGTTAAGTTGCGTGTCCTTCTTACATCCCAAGCGTTGTTACCTCTTAATCTCAAAGACAGTGTGACTATTTTCCAAAAAAAAAGCTTCCTTATATACAAATTCTTATGCAAATGTGATGTTTGCTATATCGGGCGCACGACGCAGAGGTTAGATATCAGAATACAACAGTGCATCCCTTCTTATGTTTGCACTGATTCTTCGACCCACTCTATTGTTGCTGGTCATTTATTGGATATTCTAACATGCGCAGTAGCATATAACCAAATCCATGTTTTCTATTCTTGAATCCTCCAGCAATGAGCTCTATTTGTCAATTCTGGAGGCCTTGTTGATTACAAAATACGAGCCAAAAGTCTGTATACAGAAGCAATTCTATATACTAATTCTCTTTAGCAATCCCCTTGGGCCAAGGGAAGTTAATCTTACCAGTGCCGTACAGTAAATCTGGCGTACGGTAAATCTATTTTTTCTTTCCCTCCTCTTTGTATTTTTATCAGTCACGACCCAAATTTTGAATTCCTCGCAAGTATTACGGATAAAATTCTCTTTAGAGACGTGATTGAAATAAAGGGTCCCTTTTTAAGAATGAAAAAAGAATATTCTAATTGCTTTTGAAATATTTTATTCATTTTAGATATGTTTACACTTGTAATATAATAGCGGAGGGATTTCGTTGTATGCCTTTGGATTTAGTTAGGCTGAGAACCTTTCGGCTCAGTGCATGGGTTACTTAGGCGCAACATTAACGCAGGTGTTCACGCGTGCGGGCAGAGCGGACGTGTCACTCAGAGATGTCACAATAGCCCAGATGGGAAACGGGGCTAGAGAGTGCGGGTGACGTCACGCACCGGAAGCGCGCGGAGGATTTGGGGGATTTTGAGAAAGTCAGTTAGTTGAGTTCTGCCTCGGGAGAAGACGGTTGGCTTTCGCTTGCTCGCCGAAGCCAGGCCAGTGGGTGCCACACGTGTTGGAGGGGGGGGGTGCAGACGGAAAAGCCAGAATAGAAAGAATGTGTATCTCTCTCCTTATGTCGATGAACCTTTAAACTCAAAGGTAATAAAAAGTTTCGTACCTGAACTAAGAAATCGTAAGTGTTTTTCGTGTTTCGAGATTCCTATGTTCTATGTATATATGTTATGACCATTCCATGTACGAGATGGGGGGGGGGAGATGAAAAAGCCTTATGTCGAAGAACCTTTAAACTCAAAGGTAATAAAAAGTTTCGTACCTGAACTAAGAAATCGTAAGTGTTTTTCGTGTTTCGAGATTCCTATGTTCTATATATATATATATATATATATATATATATATATGTGTATATATATGAACATTCTGTGTACGTTTCGCATATTCATGTATGGCTATGGTACACACTATTAAAAGCACTATTTCAATTTTGCACGTACCACAAGATATTTATATATACATATTGGAATTCGGGTAGCCATTTTGTTTTTAGTTGAGTGATAAAAAATATATTCTTCTAAGTAACAAGGTTGCATTCAGTCTAGTCTTTGAAATTTGCCATTGTTCATATATGCCTTAGTCTCTTCTGATTGGCTAGTCTACTGCTTTTACTGATGGGAAAGTCTATAAGTATTTGCTAGCAATTTCTAGACGAACGATACCCCCTCCAAACAACCCAACAATACATATAATTTGTTAGCGAATTAGTAACGTTATTTTTAAACGAGCCAGAGCTCATTTGTTTGCACACAGTTAAATGGTTTCAAGTATAGAAAATGATTAAATAGTCCTATTTGATCCATAGATGAGACCCTAACAGGTATTACGACTCCAGATTAGAGCGGACCAGAGAGTAACGGTAATAAAGGGTTTGTGGGTTTTAAAAGGGCTTTTGAAGGTCAGGGGCAAAGGGCAAGGCTGTGTTGCTGAGAGATATCTGACTCCATATTTTGGTTACATTATTTTACCCCACGTTGACTGGCCGGCGCAATGCCTTGTCCAAAGAAAGTCCCAAAAGAAATATACAAAAAGAAAAGATAGAAACAGATAAGAGACGAAAACATTTCTTCCATACTTTCCTTTATTTACTTGGTGAATGGACTAACCAACGCTACGTTACAAGATGTAGCGTGGTGCCCAAAACACCAGACAGCAAAATGATGTTGTGGGTTCGACGGACACTGTCTGACAAGACCCCGGTTCACAGAAAACCTGAGTATTTATCTCTCTCCAGCGGCTCCAAATTCGCCACTCCAAAATCCTTCTAATTTTGGCGCGACCGCTTCCCATTGGCTACTTTACTTTTTATTATTTTTCTTTTTTCTGATTTTTAACCGGAGCCTTATACGTGGCGACGCGTTTATACATTTTGTATCTGGCAGCCGACGAGTCAACATCCGGTTGGGAGTTTTATTGTTAATTCCTAAATCCCCACAGGTTACTCCACATTTGCCAAAGCTCCAGAACTGGAGCCTGACCATCAAACGGTTTAGTGCCGTATCTTGGAGACTCCTTCTGCAGAGGTTCAGTCGGTACATTCTTCGGGTTGAATTGTGTATGTGAAATGACCAAGTAAATGTATGTGTGCATACGTGGGTGTATACGTGCGTATCTTACTAGATGCTCCAAACTGATGACCTTGTGCAAAACTTAGCAAAGCTTAGTAAGGGATAACTTACTTAGTACTTAATAAGGTGTAATGGTAAGTGAACTGATCTTGTAGACCATTGTTAGTGAGTTTGTGGGGTTAAAGGCTGATAGGTCACGGGCAAAAGGCAAGGCAGTGTGGCCGTTTGATAGCTAACTTCATATTTTGCTTATATTATTTTACTCCCACGTTGGCTTGTCGGTGTAACGCCTTGCCCAAGAAAGTCCCAAAAAGAATTATATAAAAGAAAAGACAGCAACAGATAAGAGAAGAAGGCGTTTCTTTTATACTTTCCTTTATTTACTGGGTTCAACAACCATTCCATGGATGAGGGAGTTTTTCCTGAATACATTGAAATGGTTGAATCCCCAAGTTAAGGTGTTAAAAATACGTTAATCGTTTCATGTATGTAGGTGTCTGCATTTGGTATTTCGGGCTTCCATAAGGGTTAGTTTTCTTTTGGAAGTTTGTCAAAGTCCGGTAAGGGTTAGTTTGTAGTTCACTTGTGAGTCTTTTATATTTCAGCATAATGCTGACCGAGAGGGAACTGCTACTGGGTGAAAGGGACTAACCAACGCTACGTCCAAAGACGTATGCGTGGTGCCCAGACATCAGACAGGAAAAATGGTGTTGTCAAATCGCTGGTCACCGCCTGAAAGAGTAAGAAAGCCTGTTCTCCTTTGTCAAGAGAATGCCTTTTTTTTTTACGCATGCGTCATCCTCCTTTTTTTTTCGTCAGGGACCACTGGGAGTTTCTGCAAATTTAAGTTTTCTTTTTTTTTATTCAATTTAAATTTTTATTTATTTATTTATTCCCTACAGGTTCACTTCCCAACTGGTGCTCTATACTTCTGGTCTTGCGCTGAATAAAGCTAAGTTTTAAAAATGACAACCTCAAAACAAATACGAACTTGAAAAAGGCGTGTGACCTTATTTTATTTGACTCAGAAACTCTATTGTGTTATAGATACATGTAGATACAAGAAGCTCAAAACAGAAAATAATTACACACACACACACATATATATATATATATATATATATAGGGTACAGCAGATATACCTCCTACATTCTAAACTGTCACGTGTGTAGTGCAAATGGACTTGGGCAACTGACAATGGTAGCTTCACCTCGATATTATCTTATTTTTTTTCAATTATAATCAGTTATGACCATGACTTGGACTGGCCCCGCTTTTTGGCTGGGCATTTTAGCCAAGGATTACAATTACTAGTAAAATCAATATTATCTATAATGCAGGGTATGACAGAAATACATCCCAAATTTTAAACCGTCTCTTTTGTGGTGCGAGTGAACTTAGGCAAGTGGTAATGGTAGCTCCATCTACCTAATGTCTTACTGTAGCATATCCACGTCCAAAAGTACGACCAAGATACGAATATGTGAAATATACATAAGGAATCCCGAAATATACGAAACACTTACGACTCTCTTGGTCCAGGTACGAAACTTTTATTTACCTTTTTGAGTTTAAGGTTTTTCGACATGAGGAGAGAGAGACATAATTTTTTACTATGCTGACTTTTCCATCTGACCCCACCACGTGCGGCACCCCACTGCAAACTACTGGTCTGGCCTCGGCGAGCTCCGGAAAACAACTTCCTTCCTCTAGCGTCGAATCTCAACTGTTTTTTTCAAATTCCAAAATCCTCAGCCCATCGCTTCCGGGTATGACGTCATTCACGTCCTCGGTTCCATTTCCTATTTGGCGTTTTTATTGTGACATCTATGATTGTCACATCCACCCCGCGCGCGCGTGAACACCTGCACTCAGTGTGTGCACCTAACTAACCCATGCACTAAGCCGAAAGGTTCTCAGCCTAACTAAACCGAAAGGTAAGATATACAAAACGAAAAATGATAATATAAAAAAAATCCCTCCGCAATTATATAACATTACCATTTTTTTCAGATACAGTCAGTTACGATCATGGCTTGGACCGATGCACATCATGTGTTTGCTGTTGAAACATTTTTAAGACTGACGAATCTGTAATTGTTATTCAGAGAGCTTTTCATGCTCATTTCATGTCAGATCGGATTGATGCTGTTCTGGATAGAATTTTAAACTCACTGCAGTATCGATTTTCAGGAACAAATTCACGGTGTAAGTAAGTAAAGTTGGCGACTGTAGTCGAGGGCGACCAGAAGGCTCCCTTTTTAGTAGCTACTACACCGAGGCGTAGGGGAGGGTGCTACTCCTTTTCCGGGATTGCCCACTTTACCCTTGATCTGTACCTTATATTACTGGGTGTTAAGTAAGGATGTATCAAGTACCATTTTTTTAAGTTTTTGGTATGACTCGACCTGGGATTGAACCTCGGTCTCCCGGACCATTGGCAAACACTCTACCTACTAGACCAATTAGTCCTAACTATGACCATAATTGATCGTATCGGAAAAAATGACGTTAGCAAGATTGAGCAACCATTACCACTTTCCGAAGTTCACTTGTACCACACAGGGGACAATTTAAAATGAGGGAGGTATTACTGTCACATCCACCCCCCTCTCTCTCTATCTTTGTGGCGATGTGCAAATTGTAAAACTATGAACTTGAGAAAATATCTTGGCACAAGCCTGGGCAGGGTGTCTAGAAGACCAATAGTTTCCGATGCAGCAGCTATCCCGCCTTTATGACAACGGTGTTGTCTAAGGGAAATCGAGGTGCCATACAACTTAGAATTGGTGATGCAGAAGGAGTTACCAGAATGAGGTCGATCACAACTTCAGACTGCCTCAGGGATTCCTGCTTCTAGTTGTGCACCGCAATTGAAGGAAGTTAGTCTACCACATGACAGGAGTTTGAATGCAGAGTTTTCCTTCTTCTTGGTTGGTAGCCCTTATAAAGACTCAAGAGCCCAGTCTCTCCAGCTATTTACCTGAATCGTGGTTCTCACAACTGACTGAAGTTATGTTGCTCAAACCTTTCAAGAATTCTTTGATCACGAGACTTTCTCATCCAATCAAGCCAAGTTCTCAAATGACCTAAAACTGTAACTTACACTTAATGTGTGGAAATTTTATGAGTAAATGGGTTTATTGAATGGAGCGCCAACATTTCCGGGTCAATTCGAGGCCTATTTTGTATTGTCTCCTTTTACTGCTGGTTAGGTTTTATGTTCGGTGAAAATCTGTGTGAGGTAAAAGAGCTTTGATCTGATTGGCTAGAGTCTCTTGAGGTGGGGTGCTGTTGCCCCTGGCGTTACCCACCGAAATCAACTATTGTCATTTGGAAACAGGAACCCTTAGAATTTGGCTGCATTTATTACTCCTCGACTCAAATTGAGCTGAGTAACAAGAATCAAGTCCTCTTGGAGGATTTAGTTTTTCATGCAGAATTCCGGAATTCTAAGAAGGCTTGAAAACCAAAAAGAAAAGAAAAGAAATGAGAAGAATTTAAATCCACCAAAAGTATTTTGTATTACATTCAGAATTCCAAAAGGGAATTCAAATTTAACACAAACTGGAAAAGAAGAGAAAAGAAAGAAAGAAACCGAAGAAAATAGGTTTCTACAGCTCAAGCTAAAAAGAAGAGAAAAGAAAGAAAGAAGCCGAAAAAAGTAGGTTTCTATAACATAAATTTATACTTAAGAAGAATTCTTTTTCTAAGAAAAAGAATTAACGACTTCAGTCGACTCCAACAACTACAAAAGTCTCGGATGCCATTACTAGCCCTATCGAGAGAGAAAACAACCGATAAAGAAAAAGAAAAAGAAGAAAAAAGAATATCATTAGAAATTTTGTCTCACTGAAAAAAGACCGAAAGTGACTTTTTCTATTTTTTATATTAAAAGAAAAAGAAAAGAAAAGAACATTTTTTGGGACTTGGTCTCTAAAAAAACAAAGAAAAGAGAAGATACACGTGTGAACCCTTGTTTTGCTGGAGGGAAGAAGTAGTGACTTTTATCCATGTTTTGTGAGTGTAGCAGTGGGTGAAAGATTTTTTTTGTGATTCTTTTGTTTCTTTTTTGTATTTATGAGTTACTTGTCATATTTGCATTGGGACACATATGCAACTAACTGGAGTGACCTTCCTGTTGTCAAAATAAATTGCTTTGAATTTTAAACAAGGATCTATCTCCCTCTTATTTTACTTTTTCTTTCATATTTTTTTCTAGATTATTATTGTTACTAGTGTCCAATTTTGTTGACTCAATAAAATTGCGATAAATGACATCCTAATGGTTAGGACCTACATGAACTATTTACACTATATGACAATAACAGATTCTGCCAATCAATTATTTACATTGCTATGACATTCCTGTCTGACCTGTCTGAGAACGGGAGCATGTTCGGTCCAGACGGCATAAACAAGATACGTAGTGCATTCAATAAGTTTCCAGACTTTTTTGTACAGGCATTTAAAATTGTCATAGACTCTTGAAAATTCAGTATGTTATTGCTGTATATCTTATGAGATGACTGACCAATTTTTATGATTTCAGATACAAATGAACAGCTACAGCAGCTATTGGAATACACCCTACTAAAGCCTGATTGTCACAGCTGGTGAATTTCAAAAATGCAATCTGAACATGAGGACACTTTAGAAGAACGATATGTAATAAAATTCTGTTTTAAACTTGGAAAAATGCCACAGAAACGTATGGAATGCTTCAAACTACTTTTGGAGCATCTTGCATGAATGGAGCATCAGTTTTTGAGTGGCATAAGAGATTCAAGGAAGACAGGGAGTCTGTAAGGGATGATGAGAGGTGTGGGAGGAGTAAGGAAGTCAATAGACCAGAGTTGATTGGCCAAAGGGCTAGGGTTAGGGTTACTATGTTGAGGTTTTAAGGGAGTTAAGGAAGAGATTCCTAGGGAAGAGGCCAGCACTCTTCAAAGCGGCTCAGTGGCATTTCCACCAGGACAATACATCAGTCCATAACTCCATCCTTGTCACAGACTATTTGACTAAGATGGGCATCAACACAGTTCTTCAGCCTCCCTATAGTCCAGACCTTGCTCCCTGTGATTTTTGGTTATTCCCTAAGCTCAGAGGCTGTCGTTATGAGACAATTGAGGAAATGAAAGAGGCTGTATCGAAGTTCATTGACACGTTCACACACGAGGACTTCCATGTTGCCTTCCAGAAGTCGTTGGAACGGTACAACAAGTGTATTGCAGCCAGAGGAGATTACTTCGAAGGGGACTAGAGTTTCATGTTTGTACTATCTATAAAAGTGCCCATACGAAAAAAAGTCTGGAAACTTATTTCATGATCTTCGTACAATGTAATGAAAGGTGGAAAGTTTCTTCTGACTAGAAAACAATAAAATGCCTATTCTTTCTTTATATTTCAGTAATGAATGGCTTGATTGCGATCTTTGATTGTGGGTGCCATGGAGAAGGGGCATCAGTGGCTTTAGCCTTGCTTGAAGACACCCAGTTCCGTCTCCGAGTAGTCACTGAAAATCCCTCTGGTCTGGATACCCGACTCCAAAAGAATTCGCACCGGTTCGAACAGTGTCAAGTCTATTGGGACGATCCGAGCTCAGTAAGGAACGTTCTTCGTGATGCATACGGTTGTTTCTTGAAAACAAACACTGATTTTTCGAGAAGAGACAGCATGGAAGAAGAAGCTAGAAAAGGCAGGTTGGTAGCCGATGCCTGCAAACACGCTGGGGTGTCACATGTTGTGTTCAGCACGCAGCTCAACACGAAGCAAGTCACAGGGATCGTTGTTCCGCATATGGTTGCCAAGGCAATGACTGAGGAGTACATGCGGAGCCTAATACTTCCCCTTACATCCATTATTGTTCCTGTGTGCTATGAAGACTTCACTGGATGCTATAAACCCGTCAGGTCGCAATTGACAGGGGCTTATGAAATTCGTGAGTATCTTACTATTTAATTTTTGTCAAAAAGGTAATCATTATTAAAGGGGACAAAATGGGGGGCATTAATTTTGTTGTATACACTAACTGAAGTATTAATGACTTTGTCCCATTCCTCATAAATACATTTGACACTATTGTGAGGGGGGGTGAAAGAGCTGACTTTGTAGTCACCGCTAGCTGTGGTTACCTTCTTCACGGCGCAGGCAAGTATTGTATCTTGTTAATGTTATAAAGATTTCTATTTTATTTCCTACCTCCGTCTTGGCTATTTCTCATTCAGTAACTTTTGGTTAGGTTACAACAAATTTCAATGCTGAGTAATATTTTGTTAACAGAATTATCATTAACTGTAAACAAATGGAAGAGGGGTGATGTTTGTTTGTTTGGGTTTTATGGCATATCAACCTTTGTAGGTTATTTCATGCCAAATCCATTTTAATACAAATAATCAGTTCTACATATGTCAAACAATTCAGTTTAGTATATGTACACAGCTTGACAGTCAGAAACATTTCTATTTCAAGCCATTCAGTTTAGTCAAACAGTTATAATCCAAACAATTCAGTTTAGTATAAGTATAGTTTTTGTTTACACACAGTTAAATGTCAAAACAGTTTTATTTCAAACAATTCAGTTTAGCGTAAGTACAGTTTCAATGTCAAAAACAGTTCTATTTCAAACAATGCAGTTTAACATAAAAATAGTTCCATTTAAAACAATTCAATTTCACATAAGTACATAGTTTAAAATGTGAAAACAGTCCTATTTCAAGCAATTCAGTTTAGTATAAGTACACAGTTTAGTTCTATTTAAGCCATAGATAGGACCCTTATCAGGTGCTACTACTCCAGGCCAGAGTGGACCTGGGAGCGATGGCAATGAAGGGGTACTCCGCATTCTTCAAAGCTCCAGCTTGACTGGAACCTCACCCTCGGATTGTTTTGTGTCATATCCAGGACACTCTTTCAGGAGGTCTTACCCCTCTGCAGAGAAGCAGTCGGTGTATTCTACAGCTCCCTCCAGCCGAATTGGCAAGGGAAGGTGAATCGTTTATAATTTGTGATTAATAGTCACGGTATTGAACAAAAAATATGAGGTAAAAACTGAACCATTTTTTAATTATTGCCACAAATTTTAATGAAACTTCAATGGCTTAGACACAAATAGGAAGTGATTATGTTGTATAGAGGGAAGAAGAACAACAACGCTGATGTATAAAAATATAATCAACTTCTTTTCTTTTTACAACTAGAAATGTACGGAATGTTAGAGTGAGGGAGAGAGTCGAAGACGGCTGAAATATACATACAAGACAAGATATGAATCTTCAGTAAACCATTTCGTCTTCATTCTGCTTTTGAGAGTCTGGTACAAGGCCACTTCAATGCATTGAATCGTCTTAGTTTCTCCTTTCTTCTCTGCTTTCATAAGTTTCGTCAGGCCCATCTCAATACACTGAATAATCTTAGTTTCAACTTGCTTCTCGACTTTCGTGAGTCTGGTACAGTTAAGGCTTTTCTCTAGCTCTCAAACATGGGCAGTCTGGTGCAAGGTCAGGGCCAAATTAACACCGAGATGAATATTCTCCCGGTATTCATAGTAATAGGAAGAGTTCATTATAGTCCGTAAGGTAGGTACCACAACACTTAACACTGAGATGAATATTCTCCCGGTATTCATAGTAATAGGAAGAGTTCATTATAGTCCGTAAGGTAGGTACCACAACACTTAACACTGAGATGAATATTCTCCCGGTATTCATAGTAATAAGAAGAGTTCATTATAGTCCGTAAGGTAGGTACCATAACATAAACTTCTCTCATTTTTATTATTAGGAAGTGGGACTGTTTGATTTGATTTATTCTAAGCTTGATTTGTAGCTAAATGTGTGTAAGAATGTGACTTAACAGCATCAAGACGGCGCATATTTGACAGCAAACTAGGAGATATTGTATGAGTTTTAGGAATTAAAGCTGATTTAGAACTATATGCAGATGCTGTAGTAATAACACAGACTATTTCTCTACGCGCAAGATTACAACCCCTTGGCGTAGGAATACATACACACACTCGCGGGTTTAGAATAAGATATGCCTTAACGAAAGCACGTATGCCTTATGTTGTTCTTAAACCTGCTAAGCCTAATAATAAATACTAACACCCACAACAACAATATATTACAGATACTTTATCTGCTGTTGCTGCAGAATTGGTCTCATTTATTACCACACGACGGTTAGGTGGCTGCAGCTGATTACGAGGGTCTCTTGATCCAAGACGCGGGTCACATGTAAGGCAGGGGGTTCTAGCTTTGACCATACTGATCCCTATTATTGATGTTGAAGCTACTGGAAGTTGGACATTAGTTACCAAATTCGATGGTTGTGTGTATGGAAGAGGACTGCTATGAATGCCACCACGTTAGAACAGATATTCAGAGCCTTGCTTCTTTCATGGGAGGTTTGATACACGGCTGATTCTTAGCCCAGGGGCCGCCTGGCCTCCTCCAGGCTAACCTGTCTACTCAGTGACTGCTCTCTCCCTGTCATTATATACTTTCTGAACGCCCACACATTTTTCCTTCTGGCTCAATTCACACGATTCTTTTTCCCTGAGAAGTTGCTGATAAGATGCAATAAAGAGAGCTATCACTCAGCAGAGTGGGCCCTGGGCCTCCGGTTGAGCAGCCCTGGAGAACGAGAAAGACACAACGCTGACGGCCATAACTTTGGGGTCAAAATATTTCAGTTATGTTCGGTCTCCAGCTCCCTCTCACACGCAAACCTTGAACAACCCTTTCGAACCCTTGCAATAAAGTGAGAGGTAAATATTTTTATAAAGAAGTCTTCCTGCGTCTTTATCATTGCGTCTGTTATTCATTGCGTCAGTATGTATCCAGCATATATATGTATATTTCTGCATGAACATGTATATGACAATATAACAGTATGGTCAAAGCTAGAACCCCCTGCCTTACATGTGACCCGCGTCTTGCATCAAGAGACCCTCGTAATCAGCTGCAGCTACCTAACCGTCGAGTGGTGATTAATGAGACCAATTCTGCAGCAACAGCAGATAAAGTATCTGTAATATATTGTTGTTGTGGGTGTTAGTATTTATTATTAGGCTTAGCAGGTTTAAGAACAACATAAGGCATACGTGCTTTCGTTAAGGCATATCTTATTCTAAACCCGCGAGTGTGTGTATGTATTCCTACGCCAAGGGGTTGTAATCTTGCGCGTAGAGAAATAGTCTGTGTTCTAAATCAGCTTTAATTCCTAAAACTCATACAATATCTCCTAGTTTGCTGTCAAATATGCGCAGTCTTGATGCTGTTAAGTCACATTCTTACACACATTTAGCTACAAATCAAGCTTAGAATAAATCAAATCAAACAGTCCCACTTCCTAATAATAAAAATGAGAGAAGTTTATGTTATGGTACCTACCTTACGGACTTATGGAATTACTGCCTTCCATAGTTGTGACGCAGCGGATAGAGGCGTTGAGTCTCTACGGTTCCAGGTGAACATTGTTAGAAGATAGCGGTTTCAAATCCTACCCAAGCCGGCCAGAGGTTTACTTGGTCAAAAACGTGGTGCGATAGACAACTATGGAAGGCAGTAATTACTGGGGATACGGTTACAAGACTCATCATTCCTATCCGAGGTCGCGGTAAATCCCCTGAAGAAGGCCATAGGAGAAATTTGGCCGAAGCGTAGTGAAAGAAGAAACAACACAAAAAACTACCAAGATGAGGGCAAAAAGTCCGCAATGAATAAAAATTAATTCTCAGATTAAGAAGCCTCATTTCGAAATGATTCCAATTAAAGACAAAAAAAATCCAATTTGTAAATTCAGTTTTAGAAATTTGTCTTGACAGTCAATTTCCAATTCAAGGAGAAATATTGGAAAAATGCTGACCATAATTAGAAATTCCGTTATATTGAAAATTTCAATTAGATCACTTCTAATTCTTCTTTCTTTTAAAGTAAGAGGGCAGACCGTAGTCAAAAGCAACCCAAAGTAGTAAAGTTAGCGACCATAGTCGAGGGCGACCAGAAGGCTCCCTTTTCAATAGCTACTACACCGAGATGTAGGGGAGGGCGCTATTCCTTTCCCTGGATTGCTCTACTTTACTCTTGATACGTACCTCATATTGCTGAGTGTTAAGCAAGGAGGTATCAAGTACCATTTTTAAAGTCTTTGGTATGACGCAACCTGGGATTGAACCAAGGTCTCCCGGACCATTGGCAAACACTCTACACACTAGGCCAATGAGCCGGTCATAAAGGCGACCCAAAGGCTTCTTTTTTCAATGACTACAACACCGAGGTGTAAGGGAGGGCACCACTCCTTTCCCTGGATTGCTCCACTTTCTCTTGATTCATACCTTATAATTTTGAGAGTTAGGCTAGGAGGCATCAATTATCATTTTTCTGAGCCTTTGGTATGACTCAACCTGGGATTGAACCAAGGTCTCCCGGACCATTGGCAAACACTCTACTCACTAGGCCAATGAGCCGGTCATAAAGGCGACCCAAAGGCTTCTTTTTTCAATGACTACAACACCGAGGTGTAAGGGAGGGCACCACTCCTTTCCCTGGATTGCTCCACTTTCTCTTGATTCATACCTTATAATTTTGAGAGTTAGGCTAGGAGGCATCAATTATCATTTTTCTGAGCCTTTGGTATGACTCAACCTGGGATTGTACCCCTGTCTCCAAGACCATTGGCAAATATTCTATCCATTATGCCATTATACGGCTGGTAGAGTAAAATAAATAAGTAAAGTAATGTTAGCGACCTTAGTCAAAGGTGACCTGAAGGCTCCTTTTTCAATAGCTACTACACCGAAGTATAGGGGAGGGCTCTACTCATTTCCTTAGATTGCTCAACTTTACCCTTGATTCTTACCTTATAATGCTGAGTGTTAAGCAAGGCGGCATCAAGTATCATTTTTGAGCCTTTGGAATGATTTGACTTGGGATTGAACTCAAGTCTCCTGGACCATGAGAGAACACTCTATTCATTAGACCAATAGTCAATCTGAATTCCTCTAATCTTTCCCTGTAACTGTGATTTTTTATTCTTTTTATTATTTTTGTCACTCTTCATCGTAAGCAATATCAATATTACACTTCAATTTCCATGTCTAGACACTGTAGCCCAAGCCAGAGTACAATATTTTTTATAAGGTCTTATCTGGGTTTTGATTATAAATCTAAAGATTTAAAGCCACATGCTTTTTTATCAACCTTGTATTTGTTTTTAAATTGTTCATGAAAGAAAAGAAACTTTTCTTAATCATTTTGAATTTCTGCTTCTAGTCATTCCAATGGGTTTGATTCCACTAGACATGGTCAGCAGAGACGACATTGGACATATTGTGGCCCAAATATTCCAAAACAAGCCCAAACTGTTGCACAAGACAATCAGTATTAGTGGAGATAAACTGACAATGAAGCAGGTTGCCGATTGTCTGACCAATTGTCTGCGTCCAATCAAATTTGTGCACAAACAGGTTTGGAATTCATTTATTATTTTCATTGAAAATAGACTTTAAGGAAGATGTTTATCGTTGGACCTTCCCACAACTTTCTAAAATTTTTGTTTTAAGATTATAGAAATAATTTCCTTCACAATAACATTGATTTAGAGCCAAACTTTCATATTATAAACTAATTTTCAGGGAGAAGTTGCCTGTTTAATTTTTAGAGGTGGGGGTTCAATTTGCTGCATTAGATTTATATCTAAAAGTAGATCACTTGGATGGCGTTCCAAAGGTACTATTTACCAACCCCTCCGCTCGGGCAGGGTATGACACAAGGTCAATTTTTAAGCGGAGTTTAACAGGTTTTGAATTCAGAGTTTTCCTTCTCCTAGACTAGTTGCCTCACCAAGGCTGAAGAACCTAGTCCGTACTACTATTTACCCATAGCTGGAGGGAGAATAAGGGGGTTCATACCTTTCCCAAGGGTATTTGCCCGAAAGTGAACGTAATAGCGCGACTGGAGTACGAACTCGCGTACTACGATTCCGCAGCTCATCGCTTTAACCATTACACCACGAGGACGTTCCAAAGGTATACGTTCGCCAAATTTCTTGTCACGGGCCACCTAGCCGCTTTCAAACTCTCTGGATTTTGGCTGTGCAAATATCTTGGCAGTTCCATGTTTTGTGTGATTTTTTGGACTGTTTTCCTCATCTTTATTGTTGTTAGTTGAAATACAATGTTACGGCCGCTGTATCCTCCAGCCTTCCTCAAGTGTCACTGTTGTATAGTCACAATACAACTATACAAATATACAGATGCAGGGAATTACGAAACACTGGCGACTCTCCGTTGTTCAGGCACGAAACGTTTATTAACTTCTTGACTTTAGTTTTTCGACACGAAGAGAGAGAGACACACAATTTTTACTATGCTGACTGTACTATCTGACCCAACAAACGCGCTGCACATCCTGTAGCCCCCAAGATCTCTGTCGGTAGAGATCTGCAGGACTCCATGGTCAGACTTCAACTTCAACTGTCTGCCATTGAGGCAGACAAACCAACTGTCTCCTACATCGTCCATAGTCAACCCCCAGCTAGACTGGCCCGGCCCAGAGTCGAATCTCAACTAACATCTTTTTCAAAATCACCAAATTCTCAGCCCATCGCTTCCGGGCATGACGTCATTCACACGCCATTCCCATTTCCTACCGGGGTTTTTATTATGACATTTGTGATTGTCATATCCTCTGCGCACGAGCGTGAACTGTACTCAATGTGTGTGTGCACCTGCACTAAGAGCCGAATAGTTCAAAGCCCAACCAACTGAATGATAAAATATAATTAACGAAAAATGATTAATATAACAAAAATCATTCCGTAATTATATAACATCCCTTATTTATCTGTAACATCGGTCCAAAATACGTTGTGACTGAAAGAAAGGAGTTCGCAGGAAAGAAACACTCAAAACTCGAAATTTAAGGAAGAAAATAGTTGTCGCTTTTATTCATAGGGACTACAGCGGGCGGTAGTAAAAAATAAAGGTTGTTCGATAGCGTTCTTCCTCCTTTCTCTTCTTGGGGTGACAGCAGCGTCGTTATAGCGGGCTTGTTGATAATTTCATATCAGTCGTATTGTTGACAGGCTGGGTCTGGCATGGGTCGGGGTGTCCTGGACCTCTGTTGAACCTGTTTAGAAACCTGCGTTGAACTGCCAAAATCTCGCTACTTGATTTCTTATATAGCGATTTGATGGATCAATTCGAAGGTTCCAGAAGGCTCGATGATCACCAGTGAAAACAGTAGTGTAGCACGTGAAAGTTCGTGCGTGATTATATTAAAATCACGCTTGAACCCTACAGGTCATTCTACTCGCACGCGCTAGGTTCGTGACATTTCTCAATGATTGATGACAGCCGATGTGCTCGCGCGTTCTCAACGACAGCGCCCGTCAGTAATATTACATATGTGGGCATAGAAATGATTCAATCTGAGAAATTATTTTTAAAGTTTAATTGTTGATCAAAAAAAGAGTTCAAGGAATATGAAGATGTACATTTAAAATTTTTGTTTTTTAAATAGAGGAATTAATATTGTGAATTGAATTACCACGACCAGAAAATCCGCCGAACACCCACGCACGATACGCGGGAACACTTGACAGCTGTTTCGATCTTATTAGGTCTTATCAGCAGTATATACCGTAATCTCCACCACTAGAGATCGAACCAGCGACCACAGAATATGAAGATGTTATTCAAATAATGTCGTCATTGTTTTTTTATGTTTCTTGAGAAGCGTCATAAAATGAATTCAAAATGTTAAATCTAATGGCGTTATATATTGACCCACGACCGAGCCGTCAATCAAGAGATGCACCTGTGTAAATAAACGGAAGAAGAGCGGAAGCAAGTGGGTGTTATGAAAGAATATAGACAGGTGCCGGCGGCCGTTAAGTTAGTCGGGGGAAAGGAATACCAGAGTGAGGACCAGCTTGCAGATTGAGGGCTGTGGCCCTCAGTGACCACCAGTTAGGCAACCTCAGCCAAGATGCGGAAGAAGTGCCGCTATGGTCAAGAGAAAAACTTGGGTCAATATAGCAGTCTGTCCCTGTCTCCACTCATCTCTCACACACAACAAAAACATCAACACTTTTGAGAATAAAGTGAGAGAGATATATTTTTGTTAAGAAGTGTGTTCGTTCATTTAAGTTCGTCATTATCTTTGATTATGTTCCCGCTCATATTTTCATATTTGTATATGTATTATGAGTATACAACAATGGCATCAGTTATTCTTGATATTTTTAAAGTAATTTTCTTTTAAAACATTTTGATTTGGCCTTTTCAATTGTTGGTTCCCAGATTGTATTCATGTCTATACTTGGTGTTATAGTAAAATACATCAAATCTCTTCTGATTCACCCACTTAACTCTTCACACACCTAACTACTAAAACACACAAAACACAGACCCACAGACACCGACACTGTAGAAAAAAATAACAGTTACCGGATGTTGACCCAACAACGGCCAGTATCAAACTGAGAAAATCATGGCTTCTGTGCATAGGCTCCACGCATAGTCTATCTAAAATCCCCAGAAAATTCTCAGTTATAAAAAAAAAGTCTTTTTTTCAACCAATCATATTTTTTCCACAAGTTGTATTTTCTGGAGTCGGTGTTTGAAATCGGGAATACATAAACAGGCCAAACACAGGTCACAAGCCAGTTGAATCGTCGGCCGTCTCGAGAGTGTCACCCGACAACACTGTCCGACCGGATCAAAGCAACCACTTGTCGCCGACAACCCCTCACCAGCCGGCCAGATATTTCATCTGCTTGTTTATTTTATTTATTCAATAATAAAATAAACTAAATCTTTTCGTCAGTCTTGTTTTTCTTGCAACCATATACTTGTATATAACATTGGTCTACTAAAAATTCAGACAGATAATATCTCGGTAGTTATCTGGTGGTGTAGGGGGAGGTGACCTGTATTTAGTATTTAAGTTCCCCACAATTTAATGTTGAAGAAGTTTTATAAGTTTTGCTTGGAATAAGGCACATGGAAAAAAGTAGTAAATGAACGAAACCAGTGAATAAAAGATATGAAACGTCGCGGAAAAAAGGAACATTTAAACAAGGCGACGAACAAAACAAATTTATACATTATAATAAAACTTACATTGGTACATTAAAAATATCGATAATTCTATTAACAAAATAATCGTGTGTGTTTATGTGCGAGTGTGTGTGTGTGTAATTAACACTACTAAACTACAAAAGGATTACATATTTAAAATGTCTTTCTTTTTGTGATTAGAAACAGGTGGTTTCTCTGAGACTGGAAAAGGTCTCGTAGTCAATGTATGTCTGCGAGGCCCATCCATGTTGTTGCTATTTGACGTCTGTTGGGTCACACTGGAGGGAGTGTGTTGCCGCTGCGAAGACATTGTGTAAAAAAGAGAGAGAGAGAGTGTGTTTGAAGACGACGTATTTATAGAAAATACGCGTCCTGGAAGTGGCTCCAAACGCAGGACGAAATTTACGAGCGGACGTAGTTTTAAGCAGGTCACGTGGTTTTCCTGGCCAATGGTTCCCCAAAACTGAATATGTGAGCGTCCGCTATCTTTGTTGTGGGAACAAGTGGCATACCGCCCAAAATAATTTATAGGTGTGTAAAGTCCTATAGTGGGTTTTTCATCATTGCGACCAGTTCTTTAAGATATTGAAAACTATTGTTGATGGTAAAATTTTTTTTACAGTTTTCACTCACGAAAAATCTGTTGTTGTGGACATCATTTTCCAAGGAAATTGTTTAGTTAGCACCGTTAACAAAATGGAACAAAATAACTGAAGAGTATTCCGTTTGATGTAATGTAGCAGAAGGTATATTTGGTTTAGCGCGCAATTTAATTCGTCGCATAATTTCACCCAATCAGGATGACTTATCCTATTCATCCCGGACCTCCTTTTCCGGGCAGTAGAAATTGGGTAAGCTGCCAAACACACTCTTTTTAGCTGGACAACGCCGCCCAGTGCAGACGTCTCACTGGCGGCTCTTCAATAGCAGCAACAGCATGGACACACGAGGGAACCTATCTAATTTATGGATTCCTTGCAAAGAATCCCAGTTGAATATGAATTAGATACATTCAATACGCCACCACAGGAACAACTTTATATCACCCCCAAAATTGGCTATGTCGATGCGATGCCTTTATTCCGCTCTCGATACCTAGCTCTCAATTCACCTCTGGGCCACTTTAATGGAGACAACGCACGCCTCTTCACCAGACGCACAAAAACCACGGTGACTCCAAAGTTCATTTCCTTCAACGGCAACATGGCTTTCGCTAAACTACGGCGAACACAATCCCTCGCACGTCCGACGATATGCGCTAGCCTTTCTCAACTTTCTCATAACTCCATTTCGTCTCCTTACTCACAATCTTTGCTACGAGACTTGCAGCATAAAATCAAACTAAATATTCCACGCTGCAAATAAAAACTATTCATAAAAACACATTTTGACTATCGGCATCTTACTTCTTCATCCTCCTTTTATTTCTCCCAACTTAGCGAGGAAACAACTCAACGTAAATACACAAACACGTTACAACCATTCCTCGCTAACAACAAACTTCTCCTCGCCAAAAAACACGTCACCAAAACCATTACTAAAACACAACACTTTCCTTTTCGCTCAACAAACAATAATTCTTCCAAATAGTCAAAGGGGTGTGTCCTCATGGTGTAATGGTTAAAGCGATGGTCTGCGGAATCGTAGTACGCGAGTTCGTACTCCAGTCGCGCTATTACGTTCACTTTCGGGCAAATACCCTTGGGAAAGGTATGAACCCCCTTATCTTCCCAGTTATGGGTTAAATAGTACCACTACTGTTCTTCAAGGAGAATGGCTTTGGCATTGAATAACCTAAAAAGAGTTGATATGCCATTAAACAAAGAAACCAACTACAATAGCCAAAATATGAATATATAAAATATTCAGATGCCGAGAAATCCCGAAACACTGACGACTCTCACTTATTCAGGTATGAAACGTTTATTGACTTCTTTGAGTTTAGATTTTCGACACGAGGAGAGAGAGACAATTTTTACTATGCTGATTGTTCCTACATCGCCCACAGCCAACCCCCAGCTGGACTCGCCCGGCCCAGAATCAAATCTCAACTAACTGACACAACAAACGCGTCGCGCATCCCGTTACCCCCGGCTGGACTGGCATCGCCCAGAGTCAAATCTCAACTCACTGACCTAACAAAGGCGCCGAGCATCCCGTAGCCCCCAGCTTGACTGGCCTCGCCCAGAGTCAAATCTCAACTCACTGACCTAACAAAGGCGCCGCGCATCCCGTAGCCCCCAGCTTGACTGGCCTCGCCCAGAGTCAAATCTCAACTCACTGACCTAACAAAGGCGCCGCGCATCCCGTAGCCCCCAGCTGGACTGGCATCGCCCAGAGTCAAATCTCAACTCACTGACCTAACAAAGGCGCCGCGCATCCCGTAGCCCCCAGCTGGACTGGCCTCGCCCAGAGTCAAATCTCAACTCACTGACCTAACAAAGGCGCCGCGCATCCCGTAGCCCCCAGCTTGACTGGCCTCGCCCAGAGTCAAATCTCAACTCACTGACCTAACAAAGGCGCCGCGCATCCCGTAGCCCCCAGCTTGACTGGCCTCGCCCAGAGTCAAATCTCAACTCACTGACCTAACAAAGGCGCCGCGCATCCCGTAGCCCCCAGCTGGACTGGCCTCGCCCAGAGTCAAATCTCAACTCACTGACCTAACAAAGGCGCCGCGCATCCCGTAGCCCCCAGCTTGACTGGCCTCGCCCAGAGTCAAATCTCAACTCACTGACCTAACAAAGGCGCCGCGCATCCCGTAGCCCCCAGCTTGACTGGCCTCGCCCAGAGTCAAATCTCAACTCACTGACCTAACAAAGGCGCCGCGCATCCCGTAGCCCCCAGCTGGACTGGCATCGCCCAGAGTCAAATCTCAACTGACGTCTTTTTCGAAATCACCAAATTCCCTCCCCATCGCTTCCGGGCATGACGTCATTCACACCCCAGTTCTATTTCTATCTGGGGTTTTTATTATGACATTTGTGATTGTCACATCCTCTGCGCGCGAGCGTGAACTGTTCTCAATGTGTGCACCTGCACCTGCACTTAGCCGAATAGTTCAAAGTCCAACCAAAACCGAATGATAAAGTATAATTAACAAAAATGATTAATAAAAAAATCATTCCGTAATTATATAACAGTAGAAGTAATGTTACAAAAAATTAAAGAGGCAACTTTTCCCCAAAAAAATACGTTTATAATAAGAAATTTTTGCAGAATGATCCATAAAAAATATTTTACAAAGAGGTGGTTCCAATGGTACATGTCCACTGACTTTTAAAGCTACAAAAAAATTAAAAAGTTAATTATTTTGTCTATGCTCACCCTTGTCAAAGTCAGTCATTTTATTTTTATTGTTTATATTTCAAGCAGTTATATGATTTTTATCATTAAGGTTTTTCGGACTATTGTCTTCATCTTTATTGTTATTTCCACAACGTTTCGGCCGATATGTCCTCCGGCCTTCTTCAGGTGTTAGTTGTCTAAATTTCTGAGACAAAGTTTGGTGATTTTTATCATTAAGGTTTTTCGGACTATTGTCTTCATCTTTATTGTTATTTCCACAACGTTTCGGCCGATATGTCCTCCGGCCTTCTTCAGGTGTTAGTTGTCTAAATTTCTGAGATAAAGTTTGGTGATTTTTATCATAAAAGTTTTTCGGACTATTGTCTTCATCTTTATTGTTATTTCCACAACGTTTCGGCTGATATGTCCTCCGGCCTTCTTCAGGTGTTAGTTGTCTAAATTTCTGAGACAAAGTTTGGTGATTTTTATCATAAAAGTTTTTCGGACTATTGTCTTCATCTTTATTGTTATTTCCACAACGTTTCGGCCGATATGTCCTCCGGCCTTCTTCAGGTGTTTGTCGAACTCGGGAACCTTCACGGAACTTCGAACTACGTCCTTTATTGAAACCACGGCGGTCGCCTGTTCTGATTCCGTTTGCCATGACCGGGTACAAGTGTTAAGAGTTCCTGTAGCTAGAATTACTACTATTATGTATGATTTTTTACCGGTGCTCATATTCAGATTTCATTAAAATCTTTTTTTTTTTTTTTTATCTAGCCTTCTTGGATATCGGTTCCCATATTGTATTCAACTCTATACTTGGTCTACTCAGCAGGTCATTGTAGCCTAACATATGTGCTGATTCCTTAAATTCACTCTAAATTGTCCAGCAGGACACATAGCGTAACGGTTCCCTGAGCTTCTAAGAAGACAATCATCTGAAGGTTGCAGGTTCAATCCTCACTACAGGCGAGTAATATACAAGAATACTTAACACTTGTACCCGGTCATGGCAAACGGAATCAGAACAGGCGACCCCCGTGGTTTCAATAAAGGACGTAGTTCGAAGTTCCGTGAAGGTTCCCGAGTTCGACAAACACCTGAAGAAGGCCGGAGGACATATCGACCGAAACGTTGTGGAAATAACAATAAAGATGAAGACAATAGTCCGAAAAACTTTTATGATAAAAATCACCAAACTTTGTCTCAGAAATTTAGACAACTAACACCTGAAGAAGGCCGGAGGACATATCGGCCGAAACATTGTGGAAATAACAATAAAGATGAAGACAATAGTCCGAAAAACCTTAATGATAAAAATCAACAAGCTTCGTCTCAGAAATTTAGACAGCCAGTTATATGATAATCAACATTTGAAAACAATTATAGATTATATGGTTTCAAATAATTTGTACAGTTATATGGTTTTATACCTTGGCAGTAATATCTCATCTACTAAAAGAAATGTCAACAACACATTCATTGATAGAGCATGGATTGCTACTGACGGATTTATAACCGTATGGAAATGTGATTTCACTGATAAAATAAAACAGGAATTCTTTCAAGCTGTATTCATGACAGTACTACTGTATGGTCACACCACTTGGACTTTAAGGGAATGGCTGGAAAAAAACCCGATGAGAACGATGCAAGGATGCTGTATATGACTTAAAAAAAAACTGGAAGCAGCATTGGTATAAAAAGCAACCAAGATAAGATGGAATAAAACAAGCAATGCTTAATTGGAAGCATTATCTCTTTGAGAGAGCTTTTTAAAGAAGAAAGTAAAATAGTCCAATAAGTTGAGGAGGCTATAATTATCAGTGCCCGTGGTGTAATGGTTATCGTCGTAGGAAATGGACACGGCGACAAGAGTTCAAATCCTGGACGAGATTGATTGCATTTCACATAGCAGTAATACCCTTGAGAAAGGTATGAATCCAATTATTCTCCCTCCAGCTATGGGTAAATAGTAGGATAGACTAGGTTCTTCAACCTTGGTGAGGCAACTAGTCTAGGAGAAGGAATACTCTGAATTCAAACCTGTCAAACTCCGCTGAAAAATTGACCTTGTGTCATATCCTGCCCGACGGAGTGGTTGGTAAATATGATATGATAATTATCAGTGATTGAAGGTTATAAACATATGTATGTCACATCTAATTTGTTTTGTTAGTTAGGTTGGGTTTTATGGCATATCAACCTTTGTAGGTTATTTAATGCCAAATCCTCTTTATATATATATATATATATATATATAAATATATATATATATTAAATATATATGATTTGATTTGGTTGGGTTTTATGGCTTATCAACCATTGTAGGTTATGTAATTCTGAATCCTCTTTATATATATATATTAAATATATATGATTTGGTTTGGTTGGGTTTTATGGCATATCAACCATTGTGGGTTATTCAATACCAAATCCTCTTTATACATATATATTAAATATATATGATTTGATTTGGTGGGGTTTTATGGCTTATCAACCATTGTAGGGTATTTAATGCCAAATCCTCTTTATACATATATATTAAATATATATGATTTGGTTTGATTGGGTTTATGGCATATCAACCACTGTAGGTTATTTAATGCCCAATCCTCTTTATACATATATATTATATATATATGATTTGATTTGGTTGGCTTTTATAGCTTATCAACCATTGAAGGGTATTTAATTCCAAATCCTCTTTAGACATATTGTCCTTTGTCGAGGGTGACCTGAAGGCTCCCTTTTCAATAACTATTACACCGATTGCTATACTTTACCCTCAATCCATACCTTATAATGCTGAGTGTTAAGCAAGGAGGAATCAAGTCCCATTTTTGAGCCTTTGATATGACTCAACCTGGGATTGAACCCCAATCCCTTGGACCGTTGATGAACACTCAACTCATTAGGCTAATTTTATGGCATATCAACCACTGTAGGTTATTTAATGCCAAATCCTCTTTAGACATATATATTAAATATATATGATTTAGTTTGGTTGGTTTTTATGGCATATCAACCATTGTAGGTTATTTAATGACAAATCCTCTTTATACATATATATTAAATATATATGATTTGTTTTGGGTTGGGTTTTATGGCATATCAACCATTGTTGGTTATTTAATCCTGTTTATGCATATATATTAAGAATCTGATTTCTAAATATATTTTGTTGATAACATTTTTAAACGAGCCTAAGCTCACTTTTTTTCAGATAATTAAATGGTTTCAAGTATTTCTATTTACTATTAATCATTTGTTTGCACACAGTTAAATGGTTTCAAGCATTACTATGTAACAGTTAAAATTAAATTTCAGTCATTTGTTTATAAAGTTAAATGATCAAACAGTTCTATTTCTAGCAATTCAATTTAGCACGAGTTATTTGTTTGAACACAGTTTTAATGTCAAACAGTTCTATTTGGCTCATAGATAGGACCCTACTAGTTAGTTATGAGAGAGGAACAGAGATGTGCTGAGAAACAATGTGGGGGGGGGAGGAACTGAAAGTAGACAGACATGTAGACTCACCTATGACCAAAATTATGGACTTACCCAAAGAGAATATTAACTAAGAACTAAGCTGGTCAAACAGAGAGCAGCAGCAACAGCTTTAGTAAGCACCTTGCCTGTCTTTGTGTACGTTGAACCAAGGAAACCCTCCTCAGAGACTTTTGCATACATTTGTGTGGTACCTCATATCTCTGTGTTGAGTTATTTATCTACTGACCTTTAATAACCGGTCATAACAGTTATGCTGAGATTTTTTTTTTTAGTTAAGATATTTTGTTGCAAAGGGTCACACTTTCTCTCCAAAAACATGTATTCCCCCTTTTATGTTTTTGTCTTATTTCCTTGTGGGATTGCCCTGGATATGCATTTCAACCCAACAAAACAAAGGAGTCAGATGATTGTGTGGCAGGAAATGCATGCCCTGGACTAATGTATTACCACAAGATAACCATTCTATCATGTATTGCCACATGATTACCATTACATCTAGTATTGCCACATGGCTACCATTACATCATGTATTACCACATGATTACCATTACATCATGCATTACCACATGGTTACCATTGCATCATGTATTGCCACATGATTCCCATTATATCATGTATTGCCACATGATTACCATTACATCTAGTATTACCACATGGTTACCATTGCATCATGTAATGTCATATGATTACCATTACATCTAGTATTGCCACATGTTACTGTTGCATCTAGTATTGCCACATGTTACCACTGCATGTAGTATTGTTAAATGGTTATCATTGCATCATGTATTGCCACATGATTACCATTACATCTAGTATTGCCACATTTTACTGTTGCATATAGTATTGCCACATGTTACTGTTGTATCTAGTATTGCCACATGTTACCATTGCATGTGGTATTGTTAAATGGTTATCATTGCATCATGTATTGCCACATGATTACCATTGCATCATGAGCATTTTCAGTATACAACATGAGAAAGAACTTTTCAATGAAGGCTTACATGTTTAATAAATGCTAATGCATGCCATGCAATATAAGGATGTTGGAGGTGCAAGACCCTTGTGCATGTGGACAGGAGCCAACACTTCTAGGATGCTGGTGTTATATGAGACTTTTCTCCCCATGGCGTAGGGGCTGACTTGTTGGACTGCAACATCATTCACTCTTTTTTGCTTCTTTTTGCTATTGCATTCACTTTCAAAAAAATACCCTTAGGAAAGGCATGAATCCCTCACCTACCCCTGTTATGGTTTAGATATTATTAGTACTGTTCTTCTATGAGGAGAGATATGGCATAAAACAACCGACAAAGGTTGTTATGGAAAGGTTGTTAAGAAACCAAACCAAACCAAACGTATATGAGACTTTGACCATTGGTAGACATGAGAGGTATTGACCCCTTGAGTCACCTAGTGCCAAATAGTTGAACTGTTTCATAGGTGCCCCGTCAGCTGAGGCTTTAGAATATGCAGATGGCATTTCTGCAGAGGAGTAAGACCCCCTACCCAAATGAGTGTTCTGCATGTGATATTAAACTGTGTTTGATGGTGAAGCTCCAATCATGGAGCTTTGAGGAATGTGGAATGCCTCTTCACTGCCATTAATCCCAGGTCCACTCTTACCAAGAGGGTTAATATATGTTCGGGTCCCAAAAAGAACTATTTCTTAATATTAAATTGAATAATTAG
The DNA here is from genome assembly GCA_963585895.1 of Sepioteuthis lessoniana. Taxonomy (NCBI): domain Eukaryota; kingdom Metazoa; phylum Mollusca; class Cephalopoda; order Myopsida; family Loliginidae; genus Sepioteuthis; species Sepioteuthis lessoniana. The sequence continues at coordinate 131,249 of CAUZXS010004587.1, read as the reverse complement.
ATAATTGAAACCAGTTAACTATGTGAAAACCAATGAGTTTTGGCTTGTTTCAAAAATGTTGCATACAAACTATTCACGTAAAAATGATAAGTAAATAGGATTTGGCATTCAATAGGAATAAAGATTTGATATGCCATCAAACCAAATTACCGAAACTGACTTGTAGGCAAGGGAGGTAATCCCTACAAATAGTATTTAAGCATTTCTTGGATAATAAAAATGGATGTGTATGTATTGGTGAGAGCCAAACAAAGTAGTAATTGTTATCTAATGTTGGCTTTTGAAGTTTTTGCATATTGAATTGTTTCTGCCATGACTGCTGATGGAATTGGTTAAAAAAGAGTGGAGGAGAGAGAGAGAGAGAGATGTTGACCTTAAGGTGATGCATCATGCCTCTGCGTCTCTTCTAACATCACTGTATCCACTCAACTTTTGGCTCCATTTTTCTTCTTTTTTATCACAAGCAAAAACAAAGAAAGAACTTGTGACTTGTGGTTGGCTCTTTTATTGATTTAGTTGTCATGTAACCTGTCCGTGACTACATTCATACATATTATCATCAGTCATTGAAATATCTAAAAAAAATTTTGTTTTGTTGCCTAAACTAAGAAGTCAGCCATCAAATTAAAAATTCACTTATGCATTATAAATTTTTAATTGAATTATTTTTATTGAATTATGAATGTTTATTTGTAACTGACATTTTGATTGGTTGATTCTTGTTATTGAATTATGAATGTTTATTTGTAACTGACATTTTGATTGGTTGATTCTTGTTATTGAATTATGAATGTTTATTTGTAACTGACATTTTGATTGGTTGATTCTTGTTATTGAATTATGAATGTTTATTTGTAACTGACATTTTGATTGGTTGATTCTTGTTATTGAATTATGAATGTTTATTTGTAACTGACATTTTGATTGGTTGATTCTTGTTATTGAATTATGAATGTTTATTTGTAACAGACATTTTGATTTGTTGATTCTTGTTATTGAATTATGAATGTTTATTTGTAACTGACATTTTGATTTGTTGATTCTTGTTATTGAATTATGAATGTCTATTTGTAACTGACATTTTGATTTGTTGATTCTTGTTATTGAATTATGAATGTTTATTTGTAACTGACATTTTGATTGGTTGATTCTTGTTATTGAATTATGAATGTCTATTTGTACCTGACATTTTGATTGGTTGATGTGAAAGTTCCCAATAAAAAAAATTAAGTTTTTGTCTCTAGGATAA